>NWBR01000907.1:159129-272895 GCA_002914575.1 Entamoeba moshkovskii
TATTGTTTGTTGTATTCTTACATTCTATACATAAACTATTCTTAAATATCTTACATTCTGTGTTTGTTTCACATTCCTTTGTTGTTCTATTGTAATAGTAATTACCAAGACATGTTATTGCTGAAATGTCATTTTGATAATAATTACATACTTTTGTATTGCTATTACATGTTTGACATTCTTGATTTGAATCTAAGAAATATTCATCTTTACATTTCACTTTCTTGTTGTTCTTTGAATAAATGGTTGTTGTTGGATTATTTTCACATTTCTTATTTCCATTATTCCATAAGTAATTATTGTTACATCCATAACATTCATTTGTTGTGTTGATTGTGTTGTTGTAATAATATTTGCATTGTGAAATTGTATTATCACAATTCCCTCCAATAACCATTCCATTTGAACATTCTTCACATTGTTTAATTCCTTGTTCCTCGCATTCATTGCTTGTTTTCAAAATACATTTGTTTTTAACAAGATAATAATTTGTTTTACACGAAATACAAACATATGCTTTTGTTTGTTTTTCACATCCTGTCATTTTACTTGAACATTGTTTGTTGTTGTAATATTTATCACTTGAACATTCAACACATTCTCCATTGCTATCTGGAATAAATGGTGATTGACATAATGTACATTTGGGATTAAAACTAGTTTGTGAACATGTTACACAATTTGTTATTCTTGAAAGACATGTTGAACACGTCATTTCACTTGATTTGTATGAATCTGACGCGCATAACTGACAAGATCCTGCATTAAAAATACTGTTTTCATTACAAGTAAAACATTGTTCTGTTGTTGATGAACAGGTTTTACAATTTGGTATATTTGAACATGGAATACATTGTGTTTGGTTTAATGGATTTGGATAATAACCTGAATTGCATTCCGAACAAGTTCCATTTGTTGTTGAACAAGTTCGATTAAAACAATTAGTGTCACATAATAAACATGCAACTCCACTTAAATAATAACCAGAAGTACATGATAAACATTTATTAGGCTCTGCACATTTTTTACATCCACTAATTGAAGTGGTTATGCAAGACAAGTTATCACGTGAACTCTTTAGGCAATAACCAGGTAAACAATTAAAACCATTTTTTGTTTCCCCTTCACACACAAATATTTTATTCGTATTGTTAAAGAATAATTCTTCAGTTTGCATTGGTTCTTGACAAGTTGTACAACTCATTTTCCCATAATTGCAACTCAAACAATATTCATGTTTAAAACACATGTTTATTCCAAAGTTACAACATTGAATGCCTGATTTCAAAGTATAATTATTTGGATTGTAAAATAACTCAACGTGTAAATTGTTCTCTGTTGCAATAGTTATTTTCCTTTTTTGAAAAATAACATCAATTGATTCAATTACTTTGCAAGTAATTGATGGTAATTCAACAACATTATCTCCAAATATTATAAGATTACCTTCAACTTTAAACCCAATTTGATCACAACGATCGATATTTTCATAACATTCAATTCTACTTCTATCTCCACACCATGAAATACTATATGTTTGAAACGTAAAAATAAGAATCCAGAATAGTGTTATGATCTTCACTTTCATCGATATTTTGTTTGAAGTAATTCACTTATTTCGTAGATTCTGTCTGTTTCATTTTTTTTCAAAATGTTTTGAAAAATGAAAAAATGAAAAAAAGCGAGAAAAAAATAATGTTATTAGTTTTTGTCTTTGAAAGACTTTATATTCAACACTTTTCCTGTTCAATCTCTAAATACACTCTAAAGACAACAAAAAATGAGAACTAATTTTTCAATTATTGTGACTCATAAAGCTATTTTTAAAACCCCTCAACTCTTTTTCGAATCACCAATCAAACATGAATATTCCCGTTTTTGTTTCACAAAATCTTTTGAATTTGTTGACAAACTTGGATTTTTGTTTGTAAAAAGTATTAAACCCTTTTAAAATATTTAAAAGATATAAAGGGTTTTTTATTTAAATAGTACAAACATTGGGGGAATGGAAACACCAATAAAGGGATATGATTTCAACAAAGGAATTAATTATGATGAAATAATAAATAGTTACTTAACAACAGGCATTCAATCAACTAATGTTGGAAGAGCAATTGATATTATCAATAAAATGCTTACATGGCAACCAAGTGAAGAAGAGAAAGTGGAATTTGTAGGGGGGGATGAAAGACCAAAACGATGTACAATTTATCTTGGGTTTACATCCGAGATGATGACTTCTGGTTTAAGAGATACTTTTAGATATTTAGTTGAAAATAAATGTGTTGATTACATTGTAACCACTGCTGGGGCAATAGAAACTGATATTATGAAATGTTTTGGTGATTGTTATGTTGGCCATTTTTATATGAAACCTGAAGAAGTTAAAGGCGAAAGACATGGAAATATGATAATGCCGCCAGAATTAATTGAAAAAACTAAGCAATGGATAAAAGAATTTATAATGGACATTCAAGAATGTCAAGATACTTCAATGCCATTTACTCCTTCACAATTAATTTCTATGATGGGAGAACGTCTTAATGATAAGTCTTCAGTACTTACTTGGGCCTCAAGAAATAATATTCCAGTTTTTTGTCCTGCCCTTACTGACGGTTTATTGGGTACTTGTATTGCTGAATTAAATGCTATTCAACATGTCCATTTAATGATTGATCTTGTACAAGACCTTCGATTAATCAATTCTTCAACAATCCATTCAGTACAGACCGGAGTTATAATTCTTGGTGGTGGGGTCATGAAACACCATATTATGAATGCCAACTTAATGAGAAATGGGACTGACTTTGCCGTATATATCAATACGGCTGGTGATTATGATGGATCTGATGCGAGTGCGCGACCTGATGAGGCTGTTTCATGGGGAAAAATTAAAGTTGGAGCTGAAAATGTCAAAATTTTATCAGAGGCGTCATTGGTTTTCCCATTGATTGTATCCAAAACGTTTGCAGTGACCAAAAGATTTGATGGTAAAATCTGAAGATTCAAATCTCAGCCCCACCCCCTTTTTAATTCATTTTTTCAGAACTGAATTATTTTTATTTTTCAAAACCTGAAACTCAAACTGTTTCCAAGATGACAAACCCCCAAAAAACAAAAAAAACGAACCCTAAGGGTTTTTCATCAACCCTTTTTATTAAAAAAGTGAAGAGGTCAACTCAAAAAAAGTAATAATTACAATGCAATTTGACCAAGTAGTAAATGCACTTTTATCCCCAAATAATGATACTCGTAACCAAGCAGAAAAAATATATAATGAAGCCCTTGAACGTAACTCAGATATATTTGTTAAATCACATTTTGAAATACTGAAATCACCAGATGAAAGCGTTAGACAACATGTTTTAACTCTTTTACATGCATCTTTAAACAAAAAAATTGATCCAAACTTATTTGACAGACTCAGCAATGAAACACAAATTAATTTTTTCCCTGTTTTAATTGATATTTGCAAAAATGAAACTAGTATTAAAGTTGCTAAAATGCTTTCCGAAGTACTTTCTATTGTTTGTATGTCACTCGCAAAGAAAAAGGTTGAAATAAACCCATTTTTCCAAACAATCGTTAAAACTATTTCTTCTCCAATTGAAGCAATTAGGTTAATGGGACATACCACCGTTTCCCAACTCCTTCTTCTTTTAGATGAAAATACTCAAATTTCAGTTGTTGACACTATGGTTGCTATCCTTAATGCTGGAATGAATGATAGTTCCCTTAATGTTGCGCTCGCTTCTCTTGAAAGTTACATTTCTAGTGTATTAATGTATGATGACCCATCATCTCTTCTTGGACAAGCACAACCAAAATTTGTGAGTCTTATGCCAGTTACATTACAATTA
Organism: Entamoeba moshkovskii; assembly: GCA_002914575.1. Classification (NCBI taxonomy): domain Eukaryota; phylum Evosea; order Mastigamoebida; family Endamoebidae; genus Entamoeba; species Entamoeba moshkovskii. The sequence continues at coordinate 162,990 of NWBR01000907.1, forward strand.
TTTGGTAAAATTATGAATTCAGGCGATATTAGATTAATTTCACAATCACTTTCGACTGTTGGCCAATTTGCATATTTACCAAAAGAATTTTTGAAACCATACGTCATGGTTTTTGTTAGTGGTTTATTAAATGTTTCTTCAAATCAAAACATCGATTTTGAAATTAGAATGACTGCGATGAACACCGTTCTTGACATTGTTGGTCCATTTAAACTTCTTTTCAAAAGAGAACCAGCCGCTATGAATAATGTTCTTTTGCATTTGTTCAATTGGTTATGCATGCTTAGTGATGACATTCAAGGATGGGCAAACGGTGAAGAATTAGAAGAAGATGCAGCTGACCTTGCAAGAGACCTTATCAGCCAAGCCAGTGATATGTTTGGTGGTGAATCAATGTTTATTTTTGTAAATAATCAACAATTAGGGCATTGGAAAAGAGAAAGTGCATATTTGAGATGGATCTATATTACTCTTAATGCTGGAAAACATTATTATAAGAAACATTTGGATAAATTATTTGAAATTGTAAATAAATATATGGTCAATCAACATCCAAGAGTAAGACATATGGCGCTTGTTTTATTGAATGATATTATTTGTTTATTCAAAAAGAAATGTAAGTCATACGTTCAACAAATTTTCCAAGTTGTTAAACAATCTTTCCTTGATCAATTCCCTCCAAACCAAATTGGTGGATGTGATATTATTTCTTCGTTAATTGATGTTGAATTAATTCCACAAAACGAAATGCAAAATGTTGCTCCTTCATTATTTGAATCATTAACTGGTTTCATTACTAATGCACCAAATATTAAATTAATAATTGCTGCTTTCGCATCATTGAACTTCCTTATTCACTTCTTGAAAGATTGCCTCTCAAGTTTATTTGTTGTTCTGTTCAACTTTTTCAAAAGTAAAGCAGAACAGTTAAATAAAATTATTCCAACAACAACTGATCCAAAACAACGAAAAAATTTATTAAAAATTAAATCAAGATTAATTGAAGGACTTTCAATGTTGGTATACTCTTGCTCACAGAGTATTACAAAAGAAATTGCCCACCAAATTTTCCTTGAAGTATATAATGTTTTCTCTTTGGGAGAGGCTGAGAGAGAAGTTTTAATGCCATACGCTGAAAAAGCATTTACCAGACTTGCTGGTGTTATGAAAGATTCTATTCAGCCCTATTTAAATACTATTGTACCTGTTATTATTTCCAGAGCTTCTATGAATCCAGAAATCACAGTTGGAGATAAAGATGAAGAAGTTGATGGTGATGATTGGGCCAACGCCGTTTTCCAAGGATTAAATATTGGTATTAAAACAAGTCAAATTGAGGAAAAAGCTGATGCCATCTCAACCCTTGATTTGTTTGTTGATGATCTCCAAGACCTTATGCTTCCTTTCGTTGAACAAATGACCCCTTTAATTAAATGTATGAAATTCGTTTTGGATGACACCGTTAGATCGAAGGCAACTACACTAGTTGGTACCTTGTTCAAATTACGATTGAAGGTATTAAAGGCACAGAACCCAACACAAGCAGTTGCTGCAATGAAAAATTCATCTTTCTATGTCGATACCATCCGTGCTTTTACCAATTATATTCAAACAGAAACTGAACCTGCTGTTGCTTTACATAAGATTGAAACTTTCAAAGGAATTGTTGAACTTCTTGGACAAAACGGATTGGGTCAAGAAGAACTTACAATGATATTCACTATGTTTGCCGATGTATTCGAGAGGTATGAGGCTTCAACCAAACTTAAGGCCCAGGAACAAGAATCAGTCCAAGGATTGACTGAAGAGGAATTAGATATTATTAACCACTCGAACGAAAACGATTCAGATAGTGTCATGGCTTGCCAACATTTATTCCAATCAGTTATCAAATATAATGAACAATACCTCAATGCATACAACACTATTTTCCACCAATGGTTAATGAAGTTCTACACATCAGGAGATGGTGATTATGTTTCAACCGCAATTGTTTACATTGGAGATTTAGTTACTGTTGGAAAAAGAACCGATCTTGCCAGTGATGTTATTACACAATTCATCAATTATATTTCAGCTGACCACTCAGACGTTCAATTCAATGTATTATTGTCACTCACTGAAATATTAAAGTATTATCCAGACAATTTTATTCAAAACTTCATTGCTCCTTTGGCTCAAAAAATCAAGTGGTGCGAACAATTGAGAGGACAAGATAAAAACGATATTTACGAAGCCTCTTTGCTTTGCAAAGGATCTTTGATGATTAACCATCCTGAACTTTGTAAGGCATTTGGATTAAATGTTGCTGAAATGATAAATGAATGGTTTGGAGCTGTTATGAATGTCAAAAACGTAAAAGACGTTGCTATATGCCTTGTTATTTTCGCTGCAAAGAAGGGATCATTGATTGTTGATACACCAGACAAGTTCGTCCATTTCATTAATTATATTGGAAATACCTTAGTTGAAGAAGGTATCGATGATGAGACATCAGCCATGTTAAAATCATTATTACAAGAATTTAAAACTAAATTCCCAGAAACTGTCTTTAATCAAGTTTGGCAACAAATGAGCCTTGAGGCGAGAGAAGAAATTTATAACTTATTGAAGAGTAATTAAAAGAACAAATGAATTGATTTTTTTTTGAATAATGTCCTTTCTTTTCAATCACGAAAAGATAACTCTTAATTCTTTTTTTATTTTTGTTGGTTTACTCAGAAAAAGTTTTTAAATATAAAAAGAACTTTTGAAATAACTTCACCATTTCATCATTTCAATGAAACAACTCTCACAATCTCGAGATAATAATTCTCCACAAATCGTTCATAAGTCGGTTACTTCAGAGGAATTAAAAAAAAGAAGAAGAGCTGAAAGATTCGATTTTCCTTCTTGTATTGAAATGCAAAGTTATATTAATGTTTTGGAAGAAATTATCCAAAAGAAAAACGCTGTTATTGCTGAACTTACGAATGAAAAAGAGGTTTATAAAATATTTGATGACTTGAGACAATCAAATGACCCAACGGTTTACGCAGAAGACGTTATGGAAACACTTGTCAGTTTTCTTGATAATAGAGCAATCGAAATTAGAAATAAAGTTATCAGGAAATGGGAAGGAATGCTTCAAAACAGAATTTCCAATGATGGCAAAAAGGTGTTGAAGAGTTTTGTTCGAGGGAAAACCAAGATTAAATATCAATACATCGATATTGGGGATGAAACCACAACCACTGAATCTGATATTCAAGATGATTCCACAGTACTCGAACCATTAGAAGGAATGGACTATAGCAGATGTGACCAACCCAAACCAAAAATTAATGAGCAATTATACGCTTGTTTAGTTGATGATTTTTCATCCTCACAATCCCTTTATTATCAACAATTCCAAGTTTTAACACAGTTATTTATTTCTCCACTAAGGGAATTGCAAATGGCAAAAGAGTCACTTAAATTATTGGACCAATTAATTCCTCCAATGATGACATTAGAAAGAAAAATTACGAGGTGCCTCCAGACAAAAGAATCGAATATGTGGCAAATAATCAAAGATTGTATTCATGAAATGAAAATTTATATTCCTTACATTGCCGCCTTGAAAACAACCAATTTAAAGTCTGAAATTGTTGAAAGTTGCATGTCAAAGGATTTCAAAAAAGAACAACAAGTATTAATTACTGATTTTTTCAATAAGAATGGCGTTCAACAATTACTTCCAGTCACAGTTTATTTGGAAGCGCCAGTTCAAAGGTTCCTGAAGTATCCAAAGTTGTTTGGGGATATTTTAAGTTCGCTGGACAACAAACATCATGACTACGCCACTTTGACTTCTTGTTATTTAAATGCAAATAAAATGGTAAAGAAATTGGAGAATTATCAAAACAGTCAGGAAGAGCAAAAGAAAGTAATGGAAATTAGCAAGTTATTTAAACAATGCGAAACACAAATATCAAAAGAAGGAAGGAAGTTACTCTATTTCGGCGCATTAAGGATTATTGAAGAAAAAAGTGATTGGAACATGTGCTTTTTATTTAATGATGTTTTAGTTATTTCCAAAGCCACTGTTATTGGTGCGTTAGGACTTGAAAAAGAATCTTTAATGAGATTTGAAAATGCCCCATTCGGAACAGACATCAGCGCGCTATCACTTTACCAATTTACTGAAGTCTTTACACTTTCTTTGAATCGGTTTGTTTTAAAAAAGGTCATTGATTGTAATGGCGTAACAAATGCCTTTATGATCCAAGTTGACGATGTTCAATTGCATTGTTGTTCTATTTCGCTGAAAGAACGACATAATTGGACAAACAATTTAGTGGCAACCCAAAATGAAAGTTATTAAATAATATTGTTATTTCAATTGTTTTTAAATGCATTGAATCCAAAATAAAACTTTTATTTAACATTTTACAATTCAATTGGGTCATCCCTACTTCCACCCTTGGTGATGTATGGTGAGTTTGAAGGGGGATTCGGAAATGTATGTGCACTTTTTGTTTTCACAACCTCCTTGAGTCTTTTTTCATTCATATTTAAAAGAGGCGACGTGGGATTTGATTGGGATAAAAATTGACCGATAGTGTTTGGCGTAAAAGTTCTTTTAGGTTGAGGGGATTTTGGTTTGGCAAGTTGAATTTTGGATATATGTGGAATTGAGGTAGTCGTCTGAAATGGATATGCAACTAGAGGTTTTGTGGGTTTCGGAATTGAAATGTGCTGTTTTTTTAAATATTTTTCTTCTTCTAAATCAGTTTGTTTTTCGTATTCATCATCACTCATAACGGCGTCATGAATTTCGGTGATATTCCCATTTGCTGAAAGTGAAATCATTGAAACATCCTCTGCTGAGTGTTGAAGTAATTTAAGAACTTTATTGTCAATCATTAACTCATTCACTGGGAGTCTTTTATAACATACTGGGCAATTAAAACATTGTTTTGTTGTTGAATTTCTTATGTAATTCTCTAAATCAAAGCACGTTAAGTGGGTGCAATTAATACCTCTTGCAGGAATGTTAATTCGTGTATAACTTATTGGGCATTTTAATGAGATGGTTTGTTGTTCTTCTTCAACCTCTTTTTCTTCTTCCATTGCCTCTAAGTCAAACGATTGTAACTCCGTGCTTCTAGGACAAGAAGAAAATATGCTATCAACGCATTCCTTAATTCCAATATTTTCAATATCAACCAAAGCAATAATACCTTCTTCAATTAGTTCTGAAGAAGCGACCGAGATATTATTTTTACCATCCTTCAAAATATCAGTAAGGTCAATACAATTAAATATTTTAAAATTATCAACTTTTCCAATTAACTTTGGCTTGGGGAAATATTTCGAGATGTCGTAAGTGGTTTTATTTAAAGTAATTCGCGACAATGAAACTGGCGGCAAGTTTTCTTTCTTTTTTAAATCGAAAATTCTTAATTGAATTCTTCTTGACCCACACTTTTCTTCCAACAATTTAAATTTAAATGACGACACTTCATGTTTCTTATACATCTGATCCTTATTTTTAAATTCAAACATAAGACTTGAAACTGAAACATTCCCTGCTGATGTAAATCTATTAAATGCGATGACGCCAATTTGTTTAATTAGTGGGGACACATGAGTAAAGAATTCCTGAGGAAGAGCAAATTCCATTTGTTTATTTTATTTTTTTTCTTCGAAAAGTAAAAAATAGGGTTTAGGGTTTATTATAACAAAAAAAATACCTCAATTTAAAAACATTGTTATTTAGTCGTACTTTCTGTAAGTGGTATCGTCATCCTTTAAAGTTGTGTGTTTTGAACGTCCTTTTTTTCCCCAATCTCTTGTTTGTAATATTTGAGGTAATAAAGATTTATCCATCCAATCATTTCCAGTAGCGGCATCGAAATCCCAATTTCCTTTTGAAACATCCCAATCACCACCATCTCTAAAGAACGAACCGATATGATAGTACTTTTGCATAAATTTCCATTTCTTTCTTTCTCTTTTTTTTTCATCCAAATCATTTTGAGTTTGAGCAGAACAAATTTCTTTTAATTTTGCCAAGTCATTATTAAAATTCAAATTATCGATGTACTCTTTTTTAAGTCTTTGTAATTCTCTTTGCTGCCATCCTTCAAATTCTTCTTTCCCACCATATTCATCTCCACTACTAAAATCTTCACTACTTTCTTCTTTCATTTTATTTTCTTCTTCTTTTTTTAAAGTTAAATCAATAAGTTTTTGATTGATTGATTGCTCATTAATTTCTCCTTTTATTTCATCAAACATTTCCTCTTTTTCATTTTCTTCTTTTTTAACAACCATTTTTCTTAATGGAACAAAAATTATTTCTTCTTCATTATCCTCTTCATTTTCTTCATTATCATTTTCTTCATAATTATTTTGAACATTAAATACATTTTCTTCATCTTCACATTTCATTGATTGAATTCGTTGTGTTATCATCAAACCTTTTTTCATTTTTTTTCTCTTTTCAGTTCTTTTTTTATTTGAAAAACAATTATATTAAAAACAAACAAAAAAATTAATTTTTCATTCATTTCAAGTCTCCACTTTCAAATATCATGTCATTCTCTTCATTCACCATGTCTTCTTCTTCTTCTTTTTCTTCTTCAACATATCCAAACATTCTATTTGAATATTTTCTTTCACTATAAAATCCAACTAATAATGATCTATTATCATATCTCTTTTTAACTATTCCTTCCCAACATTTTATTGATGCCTCAAGTGTTTTAAATTCAACAAATACCCTCCCAAGACCAGTTGGTTTCTTATTTTCTGGGGTTGGTCTTGGAATACTTATACTCTCTACTTCTCCGTACTCTTGACATACAAACCTAATGTCATCAATAAGTTCAATATATCTTTGGTTGTCAATTAAATCTTCTGGATAAACCATATTAAATATAACAATGACTTTACTAATTTGTTGATCCTCAATTCGATCTGAAACTTTTAATATTTTATCAAACACAATCGAATATCCAACTAACGAATTCAACAATGTTGCAATAACCAAATCTGTTGCATGTGGGAACATTTTTGAATACAATTCACTTAAAGCAGCTTTTGGCAAATGTTTAAAACCTTCTGTTCCACTACAAACTTCAATTTTATTTCCTCCCAAATTAATTCCGTCAAATGTTAATACCTTTTCTTTATATTCAGGGTTTTGATATTCAAATAAACAATAACATTTCCCTTGAGGAGCACCAAGGTTTGGATCTCTTACAACAAAAAAGTTCTTTAATGGATTTAAATTCTCTAATTTCTTTCTTATTTGCTCATCAGTCATTTGTAATGGAATGTTCCCCATATAAAGGATTGATTCTCTTGGGTTTGTTGTTCCTGGCTCCATTAATTGGGAAAGACCACTTATGAATGGTAAAATTGGATTGAAATCTTTTGGTCTCCTTACTTTTACTGAGGCACCTTTAATTGTTAACCCATCCAATGACAAAGCTTTTACTGCTTCTTCTAATGTTCTAAATTCAATAAATGCATAAGATTTTTCATAATTAACTTCGATATGTGTAATGATATCCCCATGATCATTTTTATCCACATAATCCCCCCTTCTCATTGCATCATTAAACGCTTCGATGATGTCCCTTTCTGAAGTTGTCGCATTGATGTTCCCAACATAGAGCCTTCTTGCTGCTTTTTCTTGATGCACATTAAGTTGTTGTGATAATTGATTTGAATCCACAGCCTTTGGTTGTTCATCCCATCTTGAATTTAATTTGCTTCGCAAAGGGGATAACGATGGCGACCTTTCCATTCTTTTCCTTTCGTTTCTATCAGTCCTTTCTTCTTCTCTCCCACGACTAAATCTTTCATCCCTTTCATCTCTTCTGTATTCCCTTCTGCTATCCCTTCTATACTCGTCCCTTTTGCCAAAATTATATTCCCTTCTTTCCTCTCTTCTGTCATCCCTTCTTTCGTATCTGTCATGATATCTTCTTCTTTCGCCTCCATAATCATCATTTCTATAATCATCCCTTCTGTCATGTCTACTTCTACTTCTTGAATATCTTCTTTCTCTTGAATGCGATCTTCCATACCTGCCGCTCATGCGTTTTTTAAATAATAAAATTATTAGTTTCTTTCTTTTTTTAATTCTGAAAAACTAAAAATTAAAATATCAAAGTTGTAAGTTGTCGAAAATATGTTTTTCTTTTCACTTAGTTTTGTTTGCAAGCAACAGCTGCTGCAACAATAACCGCTCCAAGTCCAGAACCATCTTTTGATAATTGGCAAGTGACCTTTTCAATTGGTTGAAGAAGATCAAGGGCTTCAAGATAAAATCTCTTGAATGGAACAGATTTTTCATAAACAGTACCATCAATTCCAGCTGTTGTTCTTTCTTTCATGTATGGAACCATTTTACGATACAACGCAACAGTTGCAGCGGCTGAAAGGTAAGCAGCACGTTTAACAACGGCCTCAGTAATATTTCTTAAAATTATTCTTTCTTCCAAAGTAGAGTCATTAATTCCAAGTCCTTTCAAAATAGCTTCAACGCGAGTGAGTTCAGCAGTTGTATCTTCGACAATTTCAGTGTGTCTTGAAGAATATTTCCTTTTATCATCAAATTGAGTGTCATCAGGAGTATCAGAGAAAACTTCAGCATCGGCATACTTATCAAAGATAACTTTCTTTTCAATTAATTCTCTGATGGCCAAACGTGCTTGCCATCCCATGTAAATACCTGATATCATTTTCTCATAGCGTTGCATATTTTTATTAACACTGACTTCATTTATCATTTCATCGAATCTATTAAATCCAAGTTCTGGGAAACACAATCCTCCCCATTCAGTATTAACAACCATATATTCTTCATCACACTTAGATTTCAACTTAGAAGCAGCAAAATTCGAAGTCTTTTCGATATAACATCCATTTGTTCCTGTTCCGAAAATAAGTCCCATACCACATGTTGGATCATCATATGCAAGATTGGCAAATGTCCCGACAGTATCATTAATGAACGCTACAATTTTAACGTTATTTACTCCAACTTTAGATAATTGGTCATGGAATATTCCCACAATATCTTGTCCAATAGAATCCTTGATATCCCACCCTTTTGACCACATCTTTTGAATTCCCTTGTCAATTGCAATTTGTTCAACAGCAAATGAAAAAGTTAAACCAGCTTTGATTTGTTTTTCTTTCAACCCATTGTTGTCAACAAATTCTTTCATTTTATTTGCAATAAAACCAAAGAATTGATCGACAGTTGTTGATGTTTTTGGCATGGAACATTCAACTGATTTAAGTTCACCTCGAACTCCAGCTTCTGGAATTTCCAATAGTAAAACTCTCAAATTGGTCCCTCCAACGTCAATACCCATGAAAGTACCAACTTCTTGTCCAGTTGGGATTGGGGCATAAGTAGGGAGCATTTGGAGAGTGCTTGGCTTTCCTTGAAGGCCATTTTCCAATTCTACAGTCATTTTAGAAATGATTGCTTCCATCTTTTGTTGGTCAATAGCAAATTGGTCAATTATTTCCTGCATATGTGACTAATATTTTTTTTAGTTCTTTTTCGTTTTTAAGTTATGCGTCCTCCTTCGTTTGTGTTCCATTTAACTTCTCTTTGAAATTCTAAGAAATTTCCATTTCAATTTTTCCACTTTTTTTCATTTTCTAGTTGAATTTCTTAGTTCATTCTGTTGTTCGTTTTGTGCTTGCGTGGAAAGTTCAAAACGGATCATTTCAGTACAAACGAAAAATATCGGGGATGTTGGCCTCATAACACTTTTTTATAACAATTTTATTCGCCAAAAAAGGAGAAGAAAAAAGTCAAAATGTGACATATATAACAAAACAAAAATGTATGGAATAACAAAACGTGGTAGAGAACTAAAAAAATGGTGAAGGCAAAGCAACAATCTATTAAAACTTCATTAGGAGTATTAAAAATGGAAAACTGATAAAAATAGACATAAAAAGAATAGTAAAAGAATTACAAAACAAACTAATAATATTACCACTTTGGGTATTTAAGTCCTCAGTTGGAACTTGAAATCAACATTTAATGACTTCTCGTGAAGATTTGGTTTATTTAAGCAAACTCGCCGAACAAAGCGAAAGATACGATGAAATGGTCCAATACATGAAACAAGTTGCTGAAATGGGAACTGAGTTATCAGTTGAAGAAAGAAACCTTATAAGTGTTGCCTATAAGAACGTTGTTGGATCAAGAAGAGCCTCATGGAGAATTATTTCTTCTCTTGAACAAAAGGAACAAGCCAAAGGAAATACCCAAAGAGTCGATTTAATTAAAAGTTACAGAGCGAAAATTGAAAAAGAACTTTCAGAAAAATGTGATGATGTTTTGGCAATTATTGCTAATCATTTATTGAAGAATTCAACAACTAACGAAAGTAAAGTTTTCTTTAAGAAAATGGAAGGTGATTATTACAGATATTATGCTGAATTCACTGTTGATGAAAAGAGAAAGGAAGTTTCTGAAAAATCTCTTGGTGCCTACAAGGAAGCCACTGAAATCGCCACTTCCCTTGCCCCAACTCATCCAATTAGACTTGGTCTTGCTCTTAATTTCTCAGTTTTCTATTATGAAATTATGAATGATGCCGATAAGGCTTGCCAACTCGCCAAAGAAGCTTTCGACGAAGCCATCCAAAAACTTGATGAAGTTCCAGAAGAAAGTTACAAAGATTCCACTCTTATTATGCAACTCTTAAGAGATAACTTAACCCTTTGGACTTCCGACATGGGGGATGAAGAATAAATCCGAATTCTTCTCACCCTCAACTAATCCACTGTCTTTTTGACTTATTTTTAAATCAACCACCAATTTAGAATGAAGACAATTCATTTTGGAAACAAACCTTTTTAAATGAAACAAAAATAAACCCAATTCCAAACAGTTTTTTAAGTAATAACATAACTTTCTTGTTTTCTTCAATTCGTTTTTATCACAACAAAAGATGGTTTTGTTAATGCTGGTGGGGCTTTGCGTAGATCATATAATTCGGAGTTGCCAATTAAATTTCCAGACCGTTTTGGAGAATGCGAATGATTTGCTGGGCTGGGAGAATTTATTTTGGGAGAAGAAGTTGAGACATCACCTGAAGATGGGTTTTCTGTCCGCGAAGAATCAGCCGAAATTCCCCTTTTGTGAGTTGGTGAACTTGGACTTTTAGGTGAATTTATTTTTTCGCCAGGAACTGAGGAAACTGATTTTGTTAATTCTGTTGGGATATCACTTCCATGTTTGGAATGACGTTTTTCACCTTTAGATGTTGTTTGAACAAAGTTTCTGAACACATTTGAACTCTTTTTATTTTTTTCTTTTGTTTTCTTGTGTTCAGCCTCGCGTTCTTCCTTTAACAAAGGAATTGGGTCAGTTTCTAACAGAGGCATGCCACTCCCTGGGGTATATCCTTGGATTGATAAATTTAGTTGTTCAATCGCAGTTTTCGGCATTGCTTCAATTACTACATAAATTAATGTTTTTGCTAAATTGGTTTTCGTCAAAGCACTAAATGGATCAAGTTCAGGACTTATCAACATACAAGCACTAAATACCATCGCTAAGTTATCTTTGTCCATTTTTGTATTTTCTTCAAATTGAGACAAGTATTGTAAAAAATCGATAATGAATATAAACATATTCCGATTAATTTTTGGCAGTGTTTCGATTAATTCCATCACTTTTTCTGGTTTTCCTTCTAATCCAAATATAACATCTTCATCTACAAACTTATCGTAATAACTTGCTGGGATAATGGGGGATGGCAATTCTCTTAAAAATAATTTAAATAAACCAGCAATAGTATTACAACTACATTCTTTATGAATTGAATAGTTTCCTTCATTGAATAATTGTTTATAACCATCAACTTCATCTTGTTTACCGGGAATTCTAAATAAACCTTCAATATTTGTGCCACCCAAAGAAATGATGGTATCTTTCATGAGTAAAAATATAACGGGAATCGATAGATCCGGATATATTGATTTTTGATAAGACATAATAGTGTCTAAATTCACTGAGAAAATGGGTTGATTAATGTTAAAAGAAGACATAAAAATGAAATGAATTAAAAGTTTATGAAACAGAGAAAAGAGAAAAGGGAAGTGCATAATTTTTTGAAACAAATCATTTATTTCCAAATTTTTGTGACATTTCACTTCTATTTATATTTTGTTATTACTCATATCCTATTTTTATTTCTTTTCAAATTCGAACTGTAAATATCTCTTTTTCAGTTTTTTTCTCTTTTTGATTTCTTTTTCTTCAACATTTTTCACTTTTCTTTCGTTTCAAAACTTTTTAACTTTTCGATTCCAAAAATCAACCAGAATGAATTTTAAGTTCTTTTTTCCTCATTTTTCATGAGTGAATCTGTCGCAGTTAATGCAACTGCTGTTGGTGCTTTTAAATTTTGGACTAAAAAAGACAAAGAAATCAAAGACATCCCTGAGTTCAAGAAAAATGGTTTGTCTAAGGAATTCATTTGGACTTTCGTTTTGAATAATGTCACTGAATTTGATGAAACCCAATGCGTTCAACAATTAAATGAAGTAAGAAAGGTGTGGGCTGTTGTTGGCTCCATAAATGAGTCAAAAGAAAAGAAATCACATCAGCGAAAAACATCAACTTATGCAAAGGATATTGTTCAAATGATAGAAGAAAATTATAAATTTGTTACTGAAGAAAGAAATCATTGGGAAGAGGCAGTTGGCCAAATGTCTGTTACCGTTAATCAATTAAATGAAGAAAATGAGAAATTAAAAGAACAAATCAAAAATTTAAAAATTGAACACCAAAATAACCATTCTACCACTTCTAAAAGAGAACCCTCTTTGAGTGATATTGAATTGCAATTGAAACACATTGTTATGTTAAATACTCAAATTGATTCGAAAGTCAGCGAACTTGCCAACCAAAAAGCAAATGGGGCTATTGCAAATAATGAAAACATTAAAATTCCAACTTACGGCAAAGTTGTAAATGATTTATCAGTGGATGGGTCAAAAAGAATAAATATTAATAAAGGTAAAGGCCCAATCACTATAATGGATAAAAAAAAAGATTCTGAGGATTCATTTAATTATCCCTATGTTGATGAAAGTGCTACCCGAGTTAAAACACCAGAATTTACTCATGAATACCCCAATAGTCTTTGTACGAGTCAATTGGAAACAATGAAGAAAAGTTTACTTATCGATGATTATGAGCAAACAAGCAGTAAAGAGTTTGATGGAGGTTCTCCTTTCTTGAATTCACCTAGAACAAAACCCATTAAAATTGGGCAAACAGGAGATGATGACGATGATGACGATGGTTTTACTATTCATAGAATTGAAAAACCCCCAACAACATTCTTGAATGACAGCGACGAACGTGCTTCTATTTTACTCGATGAAGACTTATCTCATCTTGGGAACACCCCTTACATTCAACGTAAATCCGCACATTTTTCGTCTTATTCTGTTTCAGAAAGTGGGTTTGTTAGAGAACGATCGGATAGTGGAACAACAACACCTTATAGATTAATGAAAATGCCATTGAAAAGGTACAATTCCAAACACAACGAATTATTTATATCACCAAGTTGCAGAAGATCAAGGAGTTTCTTAACACCAAATTCTGAGATGTCACTCTCATTTGATAATTCTTCATTTTCGGAGAAAAAACCAATTACAACACAGCTTAACCAAAGTAATACTATTCTTCTAACACCAAGAAGCAAACAACAACACGATTTCAAAGAAAAAGAAGAAGAATTAAAACTAAGAGAAGAAGACCTTAAAAAGAGAGAAGAAGAACTTACCCAAAAAGAAAAAGGTGTTTTGGTTGTTCAAATAGAAACTGAAAACAGAGAAGAAGAATTACAGGCATGGGAAGAAGACATTCAAAGAAGAGAAAATGAAATTGGAGAGAGAGAAGGAGAAGTTCGAAGAAAGGAAATTGAAATAGAGAGAAAAGAAGAAGAGGCAAATAAAAAAGAGATGGAACAAAAGCAAAGGGAAATTGAAAGAATTGAATCAACTCCTCCTGAAACTCTTAAAATTAGAGCAAGTGAACCCCCCAAGGAAGTAACATCTCGGGAAGTGGAAGAATTAAAGAAAGAGAAATTGCAGTTGGAACAAACACTGCAAGACCAACAATTAAGAGTTTGGACTTTAGAGGAACAAAACAAAAGGGTTGAAAGAATTGTTAGAATGATGGATGCTGCTGATCCAAGCGAAGAAGATATCAATCATTTTATTGAAACAATAAAAGAAATAGTGAATAGAAAAAAACAAAAACTTCGATTCTTGTTAACTCAAAAACTTGTTGAGACATTTAGTAGATACGTTCAACAAGCATCGTTATCTACTTCAATGATTATAACACCAAGAGGTACATTGAAGAAAAGTGAAAAAAAGAAAGATAAAAAGGAATTGGTTTATGTTCCATTTATTCCAAATAAACTCGAATCAAGAAGACAAACATCTTTTGTTTCAAAAGATAATTATGATACTTACAGAATTATATGTCAAGATTTCTATGCTAAAGAAGGAGAATATTACAGAATTCTTAATGAATTTTATGATGTTTATATTAAAAACATTAATTGGTCAACAATGAATGCCTTTTTCACAGAACTTAAAGACTCATTCGAACCAATTTTATTGTTGACAAAGAAAATTGTTGATGAATTAGACAGAGCGTATTCTGATCCATTAAAAGATTCAGAGGGTAAATCATGTATTGCAATCGGAAGTATTATGGAAAAGTATTCACAAACATTAAGGGTTTATCTCAATTATATTTTGAAATGCCCATATTTCATTGATAATTTCCCAGTATTTAGTAGGTCAAAAGAATTAACTGATTCATTAATTCGATCAATAACTAATTATGTTAATAATCAAAAATTAAATGATCCTTCTTTCGTTTTTACTTCATTATTGCCGCCTTCTGCTTATATTATTGCTCCGGCTTCCCACATCTCGACATATGCACAGTTGATGAGGGATTTGGCTATGAATGTATCCCGCAACCATTTCGATTGCATTCCAATTCAAAATGCGTTAAAAATCATTGAAACGATAGAAGAAGAAATAGATGCACAAAAGAATTCAGCTGAAAGAAAAGAAGCCGCTCGGTTTGTTCAAACGCTATTTACGAAATCTCCTAAACTGCAAGACGGTGGATGCGAACTTGTTTATTTTGGATTTTTAAGGCCTGTAGATGCAGAAAAATGTAAAGTCCACGAAGAAATGGTTCGAATATGTTTTTTGTTTACAAAAGTATTCATCATTACAAGAATTAAGACATTCCAAGGAAAGGTGTTGGATAAAAAAACGTTATTATCGAAGTATTATCAAGAAATTAGTGGGATGGATGTTGGTAATTTGAAAGATTTTGTAATCGAAGAAGTAGAACGATGTTTTGTGGGTGATCATTTAATTGTTTCATTTATTCAAAACTTTGATTATGTTATCAATGGATTTGCAATTGAATTTAATGAGAGACAATACAATTTTGTTGCTTCATCACAAAAAGAGCAAAAGAATTGGTGTAATGCAATTTCCAGTTTAATGTAACTTTTTTTTTAATAAAGAACTTAATTCAATTTATTTTTTCTTTTTTATTAAATGAAACACCAACTTTCTGATTTCCCTTCTAATTCTGTTCCTCCTCCAACCCTTTCCAAAGTCCTCCAATTGGTTACTTTGGAATTTGTTCCCCCAGGTTTGCCTTCCTTAAATGATATTTTATTAATGTTAGAAGAGGCGTGGTGGTATTATATCGATGTTTATCGTTTACTTTATCCAGAATTACCACGATTAGAATTTATGGATTTTGTTAAACAAACATCAAATTGTGTTCCTTCTTTTGATTCACTACAAAATAAGTTAAATACCATCTCGACAGATAAAATAATAAGTGATTTTAATATGTTCAAATCCACTATACCTTGTTATGGAGCAATCATAATGGATGAAGAATTAGGTCATATTTTGGCAGTTCAAGCCTTCAGGACAACTCGTTGGGGGTTTCCAAAAGGCAAAATGAAAATTAAAGAAGATCCAATAGTGTGTGCGGTAAGAGAAGTTGATGAAGAAATAGGATTAGACGTTGGAAAATATTTAGTGAATGAACCAGTCGAAATAACGATGGGAAAGAAAAAGGTGACATATTTTTTTTGTCCATTTGTGCCAATAACAACTCCATTTCAACCAAAAACGAGAATGGAAATCCATAAAATTGCATGGCTCGAAATTGAAATGGTTAAAAAAGAAGTTGTGTCTAAAAATCCTGATTTTGGTTTCTTTAATCAAACATTACTTCATGCAATCCTATCTTTTGTTGCCAAAAAAAAAGGTGTTGAGCCAGACCTACCAATCATTGATACCCCAAAATCTTCAAGTCAGAATAATTACCAAAATGATAATTCTTTTGGATTGAATTATTACTTAAAGTTATACTCAACCGCCTTTCAAACCGGTTCTCTGCATCGATAAAATAATTGTAATAATTTTTTTATGTCAACAAACTGTATGTGAAATTTAAGTGAGCGACATAATTTCTTGTGTTGATTCCAATTTTTATGAATTAATGGGAAAATTCACAACGGACAAGTTTACTTTAGAATTGAAGCAAAGGGGGTTTTAAGAAAAAAGTGTTTGTGATACAAGTCACTAATTGATGTAGTTAAAATTAAGGAGTAATAGAAATAACTAAAAATAAACTCAAATAAACTACAAATACATTGATTTACATGTCGCTGTCGAAAGAGTCAAGAACGTCTTCGATGGGGTCGAGAGCCCAAGTAAAATTCCCATTTGAATTAAACCCAGTTTGTTTTTTTATGTTCAACCAAAGCGCCTTTGTTTTAAAGGAAAGAACTCCATTCCAAATGGAATTGTATTTTTAAAAACAATTATAATAATAACTGCAGCCAATACAAAAATTAACTTTTGGTCATCAATACGCCGTTCAATCCGTCCCTCTTAAACAAACAATTACATTTTTAAATAAGACTGAGGACATTTATCGAATGACAGTCATAACAAGTACCAGTCCCAAATATTCTATGGAAGTTGACGAAGAAAAATTAAATATTAAAAAAAATAGCCAGAAATCAGTAACGATTACAATTTGTTTTAATACCGTCGCAACAGTTGGTTTGACTGGCAGCGTTACTTTCGAAGTTAAAAAGAAGGCTTTCATTGGAAATGAAACAAGTTCTTTAACTTTACGTTTTCAAATGTTAGGGGTTATTCCAAAAGTATCTTCAAAACAAGTTTCATTCTCTATTGACACAACCGTTTCACCAATTAACTCACCACACATGGATTTTCCCCACCAAATGGTTAGGAGTGATTCACAAATTAAATACAAAACGTGCCAAAAAGAAGACACCAAAACACCAAAAAAGGAAATGAATGTTTTAAATGAAAAGGATTTTGCAATTATTATGGAACACTCCAATGGAATTGAAGATACCATCAGAATTGGTTCAGTTATTGGAAAAAATTCAAAGTATAATAAAGAAAAAACTTTTATGTTTAGCTATTGCGAAGCAAAAGAGGATTTCGAGCTGTTGACCTCACTGTACTTAGATATACATCATTCCTCAATTGTCCAATTAGTTGGATTAAATTTTCATACAAATTTTATGTTATTAGAAGCAGATACCCAATTTTCATTGGATCAATTCTTGGATTGCGGACTTTCAGTCCCATTTCTTACTCGTTGTTGTATCGATTTAACAACTGCTTTGCTTTATCTTTCCTCTCAAAATATTATTCATCGGAACGTAAAACCAAGCAAATTACGTTTGGTCAAAAGGGGTTCGTCAACTGTTGGCGGCTCTGTAATTAAATTACATGACTTTTCTTGTGGCGTCCTGTTGGACAATGGGAAAACGGTGAATGATTGTATTGGTACTGTTGAATATATGGCCCCAGAAGTCATTGAACAACACAATTATGGGTTAAAAGTTGATGTTTATAGTCTGGCGATGACCATGTATCACATTTTCAATGGGAAGAAACCATATGGGGAGATGTCACTCCAAGAAGTAAAAGAATTTGTGAAATCAGGCCAACGATTGACTCCATCTGAAAAGATACCGATACCAATGGTTGTTATCATCACGAAATGTTGGAATCAAAACCCAGAATTGAGGCCTGAATGCAAATGGATTTTAAAAACATTAAATGATTTCTCCCGAAATTTTCCAGTATAAACCACTACCTCTTTTAATTACTGTTTTTTCATTCACAACACCTTTTAGGGTTTCATTTTTTCTCTATCTCTCTTTCGATTGTTCATGCTCTTCGAAACATTGATTTGTATTGTCATTGTTCAAGCACTTATTATCGGTTACTTGTTGCTTAGAAAAAACAATAATAAACCACACTTGGAACATAGCTCAGATGAAACAAAAATATATGACAGCAAAGAAGAATACAAAATGGTGTTGTGTGTCAGAAAAGATTTGAAAATGCAAAAAGGAAAAATCGCAGCGCAATGCGGACACGCCGCTGTTGGTTGTGTTTTAAAAGCCCAAAAAAATGACCCAATCGCTTTAAATACTTGGAGGTATTTTGGTCAAGCAAAAGTAGCTTTGAATGTAGATAATTTAGAACAACTGTTTGTTGATTGAGTTATTTAAGAAATGTATTTATTTGTAGTGAGCAATTAGAAAAGAAAGCAACCGAATTAAATTTAATTACAAAAAAGATTTGTGACGCTGGAAGAACACAAATAGCGCCAGGATCAATCACTGTTCTTGGCATAGGACCAGCACCAGTTTCAGTTATCAACGAGGTTACTGGAAAGCTTAAATTATTATAAAAAAGAAGTTTTCTTAATTTGGTTTTTCTTTGGCTTCTTTTCTTCTTTAACTTCAATTACATGACGTTTATTATTCAAATTCAATTTGAGTTCCGTTTCTTCTCTTTTCAAATTGTCAACCAAAAGTGCCGTATTTCTATATCCCACTTTTTGAATTTCGTTTTCTTCGCTTTGAATCGTACTTTTCTTCGTGTGGGTCATTGGGAAAAACAGTTGGTTTGGTGTTATTAATTGTTGCATTTCTTCGTCAAATTCGAAATGGTTTGTGTTGGCAAACAATTTTAATTCTTTAACACACAATTGTTTGAATGAGTCGTTGTCCTGAGTTGTGAATTTCGACAAATATTGATTCAAAGACAACAGTGGAGTATTTTCCATTTCATGTCCGAAAAAGTCTCTTCTAATAATATTTTTAATGTCATTTATATAGACGTCTTCGTCGACAATTTGTTTTTTGTGTTTAAAAGTGTTCAACATGTAAAAATTGAAAATTATGAGTTTCAGTTCTGAAAAAATCAAAAACAGAAACCAAAAACAATTTGAAACAAAACAAGAAATCAAAGGGGGTTGAATCAAGGAGTTCATTCATTTTTTTTTTGGCAAGTGATTTGAAATGGCAAATAAAAAAAATATAAATTAGAATTACTTGAAAAGTACTCAACCAAAAAATTACTTGAACAATTTACGAATTAAAAACACTAAACAAGTAACTAAAATTATAAAAAAAAAATGAATTTAATGAGATCTTGTATTTACAATTAATTATGGAGGACAAAGAGGAGAAGAAACAAAAGAAACATGGGTTATTCTCCTTTCTAAAAAAGAAATCAAAATCCACAAAAATTGAAACTGAAAAAGTTGAGAAAGAGGAGAAGGTTGATAAAAAAGAAAAGAAAGAAAAGAAAAGGAAGGTTGAGAAAGACAAAAAAAGGCATTCAATCGCAATTATGGAAAAGAAAGACCTTAATGAACTAAAAAGGAAGTCTTCTACACAAAGTGCTATTACAATGAATACTCTTATGAAAAGCTTACCTGATTGGCAAGAAAGTACAAGAAAAGTTATTAATGGATGTAGTTTTGAAACTTTCCCAATTGCTGGAGATTTACCAAGACTTTTAAAACATTTGTCAATCGTCAGGGAAATTTCAGAAGGAAATTATGACACTCTATTCCCTGTTGATGGTGTTGTTAATAAATCCAGTAATGCTGGCGATTGTTTACAGGTCATTCGTTGTGTTACGCTGTTACTTGAAGGAGAAGAACAAGCCCAAAGGGTAGAAAAAGAATGGAATGATACGATTATTAATGATCAAGATATGAGTGTTCAAAAAACGTTTTTAATGCGAATTTTGAAGAAAGTATTTATTGATGATGGTGAATACAAAGAATTATCACCAGTTATAACATTTTTAAAGGCAATTAACCAAAAGATTATAGCCAACTCAACAATGCATTTAAAAATCGTGTGTGGTAATTTGTTTTTTAAAGACTCACGTTTGTTTTTGTTCGAATTCAAAAGTGAAAAACACTAAATGTTTAGAACCAATGTTTTGGGAAGTTGCATGTATCTTACAAGAGAAAACATATTTAATTCATTATAGAAAACAAGAAACGACAAGTAAGAAACCAGAAGAATATTTTAAGTTTTTGTGGGAATTAAGACTCGTTTTTACTTCTAATTTAACTAGCCTTGAAGAAGTTACAATGGGAATTTCTTGTATTGAATTTAAACCTCAAACAACAGAAGCAATAAGGCAAAGTGTTTTAGAAACGCTCAAATCAATTCAATTTGCGGATTGCCAAATAAAAAATGTAGGAGAAGGGGATGACCAATGAGCAACAAAACAAAATAATCATTTCATTAAAACAAAATAATTTCTTTAACAGAGCAATGATGTGTGTTTTTAATAATCACTATTCCAATTAATTTTTTTTAGTTCTTTATTTGGGATGTCTTATTTTTATTTTGAAACTGAAAAAAACAAATTCTCTTATGAGTTTGAAAGTTAGAATTTTGGGTTGTGGTGGTAATATTGGTTTTAAAAATCAATCTACTTGCTTTATGTGCTTCATTGGGGATTTAAATGAACACACCCAATTCGCTTTGATTGATGGTGGAACAGGAATTACTAGAATAAAACAAGATGAAATACCAATGATTAAAGATGTCGCTTTGACGCACGCCCACATTGATCACAGTTGTGGCATGGCCCTGCTTGTTGAAGCATTTTATAATGAAGAAATTGTTCAAATATGCAAACCTGTTCTTCATTGCAGTAAAGTAGTTTTGGAGCAGTTACAAGACAGCATATTTAAGAAAGGAATTTGGATGGATTTGATTGAAAAGAAATTTATGACTTTTTCTGGAATAGAAGACGGCGAGAGTTGTGTTTTAAGTAATGGATTAACAATCACTGCCGTGAAAAGTCTTCACAGCATTATGACTTTGGGTTATATTGTCTCAAATGAAACAAGTGCATTTGCTTTTACTGGTGATACGACTTTTTATGAACCATTTTGGAAAAGGTTGAGCGAAGAACCAAAGTTAAGGGGAGTAATCTGTGAAGTTTCATTATCAAATGAACTTGAACAACGTGCCACCGAATCAAACCATATGACACCCAATATGTTGCAGAAAGGAATTCAATTCTTGGACCCCTCAGTGAAGATATTTGCTTCTCATATCAAGAGTTATTGTTTCACAAAGGTTATTGAACAATTAAAACATTTGGACCGAGAAGTCATCGTTCTGGAAGATGAAATGGTTTTAGAATTCTAATTTACAATTTTTTTCAAAAGATTCGAAGTTCAGAATGTCCTCAACCCCTTTTGTGTGTCTTAAAAAAAGCGAAATTGAATTTGTTTGTCGTGGAACTCAAAAATATCATATTATGTTCGCTTTAATATTTTTTGCAATTAGTTCATTTGCCGCTTGTACTGAAAGAACACCAATACTTCTTATCCCAGGAGTAATGTCAACTGTTCTTCAGGCTGAATTAAATATTCCAGACAGCGTTTCAACAGAATTTATTCCCCGCGAATGTGCACGTAAAAGTGGTGAATTTAGGTTGTGGCAAAATGTTACTTTCCTTTATAAACAACCACAGTGCAATATGGGGTATTTGAAACAAAAATACAACGAAGAAACAGAGAGTCTTGAAAACTTAGAAGGAATAAACGTTAAAGTTCCAAAGTTTGGAAGTGTATTTGCTTGTAGTAAATTGGACCCTTCAATTCCAGGAAAAAGTACTGAATATTTAAAACCATTAATCGATAAATTAAAAGCTCAAGGATATCGCGATGAAGTAGATTTGTTTTGTGCTGGATATGATTGGAGAATTTCATCAATTTCATCTGCCCAATACATTACTGACGTCATCAATTTGATAAAACAAATTAAATTGGAAACGAATAAAAAAGTAACGATCGTTTCACATTCATATGGTGGCTTAATGTCGAAATTTTTATTTGATAAATTTGTTGGATATGATAAATTTGTTCAACAATGGGTCTCAGTTGCGACTCCCTGGAAAGGAGCATTTTTATCCATTCAATCATTCCTTTCTGGGTTGGATTGGGTTCCTGTTGATGGTCAATTGTTTGCGAATGTGTCAAGACAAATTGAAGCCAACTATCAAATGTTGCCCCATAAGAAGTATTGGGAAAAGGCTGACTTGGTTACTATTGCTGGAAAAAGTTATAATATTGATACAATCGAAGAGGTACTTGATAAATTAACTCCATTCGGATCGAAGTTGTACAACAAATTGTCGATAAATTTCGATTCAATGCCAACAATTCCAAAGTATTGTGTGTATTCAAATGGAATTGAAACTGCTGAATATGGAAAATACGATGATTGGACATTAAAAAACAGTCAAATAACGTATGGTGATGGTGATGATGCCGTTAATTTCAATTCTCTAATATTTTGCAAAGAAATAGGATTTGAAACGAAATATTTAGGGAAACATAGTCATGTGAACGTCGTGAATTCGGAAGATTTTGTTAATTTCTTAATTCCCTTGGTATGTCCAGCCAATTAAAGAAACGAACAGAAACTTAATAAATTGAAAGTTTTTATTTTTGGTTGAAAAGTTTTAAAACCAAAAAAAACTAAAAAAAAGAAGAACTACAAATAAAATTTAACCAATTTCATTATGGTTGATAAAGACTTGTCCACAACGGATCAATTGGATTGTTTTAAAAAGTTCTTTGTTTTTGACGATGGGTATGTCTCTTTAAAAGATGTTGGAATCAGTAATGGATATGACACAATGGATATTCGATCTGTTGCTTGGAGAATATTTCTTGGAGGTTTGCATGGAGTCTGCGGAAATGGATGGATTGAAGAATTAAAAAAACAACGAGAGAAATATCAAATATTAGTGGATAAATTAGAAAATGGACCACTTAGAGAAAAGAATTTAAAAAAATTAACAGAAGAAACAAACATTATGGCAGACCCATTGTCTATTAATCAAAAAAACCCATGGTGCCAACACTTTGATGAAATGGACGTTGAAAAAAGAGTTAGTGTTGATGTTTTGAGGTTATTCAGTGAATACGATTTTTTTAGAAATGATGACGTGAGAGAACACATTAAAAGGATTTGTGTTGTATATTCTTTGGAGCATTGTGATTTGCAATATAACCAGGGATTTCATGAATTAGTTGGAGTTTTATATTATTGTATTTCAAGGGATGTTCAAAATTGGAAAGTGACAAAAGAGGTTATGGATAATTTAATGAAAGATGAATTTCAACGAGGAATTAATGCAGATATATATAAAGTAATGTCATGTCTTTTCGAAGAACATTATATGGAACATGATGCGTATACTCTCTTTGATTTGTTAATGAATACCGTAAAAGATTTTTATGATCCAAATGAAACAAGAAATTCAACTATTGAATCACCAGATGGATCGGCAACTCATACCAAGTTAATGATGAAATGTGATAAACTATTTAAACAATTAGAAAAATTAGATAATCAATTATATTTACATTTGAAATATGAAGGAATTCATTTGGTGATATTTGGGACTCGTTGGTTGCGTTTATTATTTGATAGAGAATTTCATGTGATGGATGTATTAAATGTATGGGACGCAATTTTTGCATATGGAAATAATTTGGAATTTATTGATTATCTATTTCTTGCTATGATGATACAGATTAGAGAACCCATTTTAGAGTCGTCACAATATTCCACAACAATGATGTTATTTATGAAATATCCAGATATTTCAGATATCCATGATATTATTAATTTAGCAAGAGACCTTGCAGATAAAAAAGGAGATTACGATCCTTTACCTTATATTAAACCATTGTCCGGACAAGTTTTAACACAAAAAGTGAGTGAAATGGGAAGCAAAATTAAAAAAAGAAAGGTGTCGACAATTAAAAAGAATCAAGAAAAGAAATCTGTTGATGACGTCATTTCTAAAACTACTGAAGACCGTTTTATTGACCAACAAAAGAGAAAAGAAGAAATACAAACAAATGAATTAGTAAAACAAAGAATCGCCCATAGCATTCTACTGTTAAGCTCTGCAATAAATAATGAAGGAATTGTTTCTGATCCTCCATGTGTTGTAGAGGCTTTATCTGAATTAAAACTAGTGAGTGCTGTTATTAATGGATTGTTGCCAACTGATCTTGCTGATGGATATTTTAATATTTTTGATAAAAAGGAGAATTGAGAGTAATCGAAAAGGTTTTTTTGTTAGTTCTTTTTTTTTCAATAGAACTTCTTATTAAAATAATCAATCAGCTTGAATGAGTCAAAACACTATTGTTTGGTTTCAAAATCAAATTAAAATTTCTAAAAGAAGGGGTTCTCATATAATTACTAACGAAGTTGTAAATTGTGTTTCACAACAATTAAAAAATATTAAAATTGGAATGTGCAATGTGTTTTGTTTGTTAAATGCCTTTTATTTGAGTCAATCCAGTCCGTAATAATTTTTAGTGACGCACACTTCCGCCTCATTGTCAATCAATGAAAATTTCGATCCAAGTTTGCTTTTTGTGTTGAAATTAATTTTCACTCACAAATAATAGCTGTTCGTGTTGATTTGGAAAATATTTTTAATAAAATTATTCCAGACGGAACAAGACAATATGAACATTGTATGGAAGGAGATGATGATATGCCCGCACACGCAAAATGTTCAATGTTTGGATGCAGTTTAAACATCCCAATAAAAGATGGTAATTTATGTCTTGGGACATGGCAAGGAATTTATCTTAACGAACACCGAGATAATGGAGGAAGTAGGACAATTATTGTAACCATCAATGGGACCAAATAATAATTTAGTTTCCAGCCAACAATTTGTTTCTCTTCGAACTACCAAACCCTTTTTAAAAAAAAACAATTTAACGCTATCTTAAAAGTATCAATGAAACCCTGGCAAGGAAGAGAGGAAGAATTCAAATTATTTGAATTAAGTGTTAGAGGACTACTGAATTGTTGGTCCACATTGAGACTGTGCGTAGAACATCAATTTGGTGGTGCGGATTCTGAACAAAAAAAGGATTCAATGATTCAAAGTATTATTTCAAAATATAAAGCCAAAGGTAACACCATAAACCCACACTCCATTGTTGACTATTTGTATGATTTCTTCGAACAAAAAATGAATGCAAGTTGTGAGGATGAATCAATTGAAGATGTTGTTGAATTAATTGGTAGGTTATGTGCTGAGTGCATTGTTGGAGATACCACTTTGGCTGAAAACATAATAGAAGAAGCAAAAAAACCATTAGACTCCGCAGGGTTCCGCCAATTTTTGGAAGAAGACGAAGAGGGAGATGATGATGACTGCGAAGAAGAAGATGAAGAGGAACAAAAAAAATGTTCTGAAGAAGATGAAAGTGGGGAATATGACCCAAATGCAGGTGAAAATGAAAGCGAAGAATACGATCCCAACAATGGGGAATACGATGAAGAAAGCGAAGAAGAAGCTTCTGACGAATAAATAACAAAACAAAATATAAAAATGTTTTTTATTTGAGGTTTCAGTTATTTATTTTTATTAATGAAGAAAAAGAATTGCAAAAATACTTTTGAAAACAAAAAAAAAAGTCCCGAAATAAAAGACACAACACCACAAAAAATTTGTAATTGCAAAAACTGTGAATTGTAATGATTGGTCAATTGTCACTGAAAAATTAGAACTCAAACTGAAATTATCAGTTTTAGTAAGTCGAAGGGAATGTCTTGGTTCAAAAGAAATACCACAAAACAAACTGTCTCCAAAATTAATGAACAAATTCAAACTATGGAAAAGAAGGAAGAGTACGACAGAAAAAGAATGGACATGGAGTTGGCCAAAGCAAAGGAGTGCATGAAAAAAGGGGATAAAGCAGGTGCTTCTGAACATATGAAAAAGAAAAAGATGCACGAAAAACATCTCAACGAAGCTCTTAAGATTAAGTCCAATCTTGAGGGACAAATCCTTGAAATTGAAAGTGCTAAAGTTAAGGTTGATTCCGCCAAGTCATTGCAATCTGCAAATAAGGAAATGACCAAAATTAATAAGAAAATGGATATTGTTAAAATGGAAAAAACCATGGAGCAATTAAGAGAAAATAATGAAAAATCAAGAGAAGTTGGAGAACTTTTGGGTGAGGATTTGCAAGATATTGATGAAGGAGAATTAGAAGATGATTTGGCCGAATTAGAAGATATGATTGAAGATGAAAAAGATGCAGAATTGGCTGAATTAGAAGATGAACTCCCACAACCAAAAGTTAAAGTTGCGAAACAAAAAGTAAAAGCCAAAAAAGCCTTAACACAAGAAGAAGAAGATGAGTTGGCTGAACTCATGTAAGGGCTAATTTAATATTTTTAAAAAGCTTAGTTATTTTTGCGAATAAAATTTTTTGGGAATTGCGCCATGGCGCCGAATTTCATTTTTGTTTTGAAAATCTTTGAAAAAATTAACTCTTAACATTTGCTTTAATTGTTATTTAAATTATTTCATTCTTCTCTGGTGTGGCTTTGTGGTAACATAATGGGTAGGTATGTTAGTATTAGTGCTACAGCGCCCGTAATGAAAAATCCACTAAATCGGAGATGATAGCCACTGAACAAACAGAAAGAAAAGTATGATACTATTATTGCAATAAAATTAACAACACTTCGATACTTAAATGGGAGTTCAACGAAAACCCCATACATAATTACAGTTCCAATTCCAAAAAGAATACCAAAACATACTTGGCGTGGGGTGTGATATCCCAATAACAAAGTATCTGCCATTGTTAACAAACACAACAATGAGAATATTAAAAGCAATAATTTCCCAATAATAGCGTGTTTAGTGTTCTTCAGAGAATCAATACTAAATAATTGGTGAAGGGCATTATATAATGATTTTGATTTTTCTTGTTCAAGCTCACAAAGTTCAAAATTGAATAAAACGTCTTCTTGTTTTGGTTGGATTGGAAGTTTTTTAAGCAACCTTACAAATATACCAAAGAAATATAATGCAGTAAAAAAGTGACCGCTAATGCTGTTGTATTTTGCGTTATTCACACTGCATTGAGTGTCTCCAATTACAGCTTTTAATATTGCAAATAAATAATAAAATGATCTGTGGAACATGTAAGCATTCAAGAATTGAGTGAAAATGTTAACCATTATAATAAATTTACCATTGACCCTTCTTACACTTGAATATATAACAATTAGAATTGATGCAAATAAAGTAAAATTATAAGGATCCAACACTGCAGAAAGTCCTTTTCTCTTAACAACTAACCTATCCGCATAACATTCATTAAATCCAGTTGTATAAGAAGCGTACAGTATTAACAGAATTTGTGGAATAAGGAAAAGAATAAATAGGTGTTTTTGTAAAAGGATAACAAGTTGATTGAGAAGAGACATTGATTTTTTTAGATTTTAGTTGGAATTTATTTTTTCGAATCATTTAATTTCGTTTCTAATTTTCAACCAACAAAAACTCATCGGAAAGTCTTGTACAGAATTAAAAATTAATACTACAAAATAAAAACAAAGCAAATGATTGCATTTATAAATAAAGGATGAGGGAATGACAAATACCGATAGGACTGTTGGTGAGGAATTTCCAAGTAATCATAAAAATTAAATTGAAAATTCTAAAAGAAAATTTTAAAAACCTAAGTGAGTAAAACTCAAATATACTTCATTTCACCTTTCTGACCATGTGTGAATATGTCAAATGGAGTGTTGAATTCATTGAAAGTAATGCAACTCATGTTAAAGTTAATGGCGATAAATTAAGAGAAAAAATCATTCCATTATTGGACAGAATTGAAGCAGAAACGTTTGATGAAAGTATTCATGAAGCACCACAAGACATTGAGGCACGGTTAAGATATATTTTAGTTGTAGATGCTCTCAACTTTTGTTTTTGGCCAACAGAAGGGTTTGAATATGAAGATTTGACGAAAGGACTTTCAAGTCTCGAAAAAGAGCACCCTGAAGTATTTGAGCCAGAAAATATGAAGACAATTAGCGTAGAATTATTATCTCATTATTTAGTTTATAAGAATAAAGTCATTGCTAATGTTGACGAAAGAACGCGATTGATGAGAGAAGTTGGAGAAGTATTATGTTCTCGGTTTAATGGGAAAGCATTAAATTTATTGGAAGAATCAAAATATGATGCTACTACTTTAGTTTCTCTTGTGGCGAAAGAATTTCCTGGTTTTAGAGATTCAACAATTTACAAGGGAAGGCAAGTCTTCTTTTACAAAAGAGCACAAATTGTTGTTGGTGATATGCAAGGCATGTGTGGATGCATTAAGGGATTGGAAAATCTTACTGGCTTTGCTGATTATCGTATTCCACAGGTATTACTTGGATGGGAAGTACTCGACATTGAGGATTGTTTAAAACTAAATATTTTAGAAAAAAAAGAAATAGGGAGTGGAACTGAAGAAGAAATTGAAATGAGATGTACAGTCCTATCTGCCATTAAGATAATTCAAAACGTCTTTAATGAAATTAAACACACGTATGTTGAAGGACATCGTATTGATTGGTTCTTATGGAGTTTTGGAGAAAAAAACAAAGAACAATTACCTCCTCACCACAGAACAAAAACAATATTTTATTAAAACTAAATGAATAGCATTTTTTAAAATTGAATTAAGTTTCATGTCTAAGGTGCAATGGGTTCTGGTTCTTCTTCTTGTTTAGCTTTTTTGACATAACTAACCAATGTGTCATAGTGCTCCGCATAGGTGAACATAAGGCCATTAAGTCTTAAAAATGTAAATCCATTTAGATTGTTGTTTTTTATTTGTTCGACTGTTTTATTAAGTCCCCCTTCGTTCTTCCAAAGTTCATATTTTTCATTAATACCAAACATGGAAAGAGCATTTTCACCTCTTTTTTCACATTTTGTTGCAAATGAATATGCTTCTGAAACAAGGTCTTCTGGGGCACTTTGTGCTGGGTTTTCATCAGTTGGATTAGACATTTCTAAACAGGTAAAGGTGAATCTTGCCCCATGTTTTCCCAATATGTCATTAATTTTTGAGTAAGTGTTATATCCATTGACCTGGTAATATCCACTTGTTGCTTCAGCAGCACGCGAAGAGCTTTTATACCACCAATGAATCCCAGAAATTTTACCTGCAAGAGGAAGAGAAGTACCAAATGCTTTTCTGGAAGCAATCATAACACGTTCAGTGTGAACCAACAATAATTCAGCATAGAACTGAAGGAAAAACTTTCCATAATCACTTTTATAGTTATTGGCTTTACCATCAGAGAAAAAGTCGGTTTCATCCGGTTTATTATTGTATGTTCCAGCGTTAGTTGGTACGTGTGCCCATTCACTATGACCCTTAAGCGCGGCAGCATCGGCCAATAAAGCAAGAGAATAGTTGTCGGATGCTTGGAATTCACCAATACCAGGATATGCCCATCCATGAACAGCTGGATACCCTGGATATCTAATTTCACCACACGGACCCGCTCCTACTTGGATTTCATCAATAACACCTCCATCAATATAACTTTTAAAAGCAGTATTAAAGGCATTCATAAAATCGGTATACATATCAATTGGAGTTCTTCCATTTTCAATCACGACATTGTCCATAGAGAAAGAAATGTATTCATCATTAATATGTCCTTCTAAATCCTTAAAAAAACCATCTTTTTCTTTAACTGCGGAAATAACAAAATCGGGTAAGGGAATGTTACAGTCATCTCCTACATTTCCACCACACTTATGGAAAGACATAACTGGTTGGAATTTTAATCCAACTGTCTTGATCATTTCAGCCAATTCAAGGTAATATTTAAATTGATAATTTTTAGAAGAAGTTTCAACTAACCCCCACCAAACATCCCCCATCACTCCATCAATATTAGCCTCTTTGGCCTTTACTAATTGGGAATACAATAATTCTTTGTTTTTAAAGCCACTTGGGGAGATAATGTCTAATTCAAGCATTCCGTTGAATTCAACGGCAACGCAAGCAATAAACAGAAGTGATAAGCAGAGCATTAATAAATTTAAAGAGATTTACTTTTTTCATTTGAACTCTACTTTTCGTTGTGTTTGGAAACTTTTTAGCAAATTATAGTTTTATTTTAACAAGCAACGCTTCCCGCCATCAAAAATAAAAATAAAAAATGTGATTCATTTATTTGTTATTCATCGTAAACGCCCTTCTTTCCTTTTTTCGCTTTTTTATCTCCCAATAGATCAGTTTTCGCTTTTTTTTCATCTTTTCCGTCATCCTCTTTGGCGTGTTCATCATCACTGTCTTCTTCCAGTAATATTTTATTGTACTTCTTTGATTTTTTGTCTTTCTTTTCTTCTTCGGCAGAGTCTGTTTGAATTGGTTTCTTTTCGATACCTTCCTCTTCGCTGCCCTCACCACTTATTCTTTCTATCTTTTTTGGTTTCTTTTCAGCTTTTAGCTTTTCCTTTTCAGCTTTTTTGTCTTCCTTTAACTTTCTTTCTTCCATTCGCCTTTGTTCCTTCTCTGCTTTTTTCATTTCTTTCGGGTTTGTCTCAGTTTTTTGGGCCCCAGAAGAACCAATGACTTTTATCGTTTCGCTTAGTGCTCTTATTAGTTCGCTCATCAGCGACACAATCTCCTTTTCATTTTCATTTAACCTTCCACTCTTAATAAGCTCACTTGCTCTGTGTTGAACCACTTCGACAGTTTGTTGAATCTCCCCAACGCTCATAGCCAGTTTTGAAGAATTTGCAAGTTGGATCTTAAATAAAATAACTTGAAAACGTGTAAACAGATCTGGATGACAGAAGCCATGACTTTTCTTTCTGACACTCAAACAAACCTAAAAACATTAATCAATAATAAATTGTTATTCAAAAAAATGAAACAAAATGATAAAAATTTCTTTCATTTAAAAAATGAAAGAAACCCTAAAATCAAACTGAGATCCCAATTATTAAAAATAGGAATGGAAAGAACAAGATCAAGTTCTCCAACACCTGATAGAAAAAAGAATTTGAGAAATGCAAACAAGAGAATAGAAAGAAGGGGTTGTCAAGAAATGGTCTTATTGTCAATTATTAGTAGTTTTGGGTATAATGTTCAATTCGTAAGACCAAAACAAGGTTGTAAAGCCTTGCCCT
Source organism: Entamoeba moshkovskii (assembly GCA_002914575.1). Classification (NCBI taxonomy): domain Eukaryota; phylum Evosea; order Mastigamoebida; family Endamoebidae; genus Entamoeba; species Entamoeba moshkovskii. The sequence continues at coordinate 194,460 of NWBR01000907.1, forward strand.
ATGTTCAAGTTCAATCGATAAAAAATGCTTTTATTTCTTTATTTGACAATAACGATGATTTTGAAAAGAAATGTGTTGACGAAAAAGGTAAGAGAGACAAAGAAATTTACACTTCACTATCCATGGAGGTATTCATTGGTTTAGTGAATCAATTTGGTATTGAAACATTAAGCACTTTAAGAAAAACAGAACAAGTTAGACCGAAATTTACTAAAGTAACAGAAATTCGGTGCGGAAATATTATTCTTAAGGACAAATTAATATTTACGGTTGGTCATGACATTCTTGAAGGAGTTGTAAATCGATTACGAAGGTCGGACTGTAATACAACATTTGGGTTTAGTGATTTTGAGGGTTTGAAAACAGATTCATGGAAAGAAGACAGCACTTTGTTCATCGAAGAATTGGGGAAATTCCTTTCCAAAATGTGTGTTAGTGAGACGACCCCTTCCAAATACATTTTTCAAGACATATATCAAAATAATTTTGTAAAAGATGAATTAAACATTCGAAATGAAGAAAGTCAGGATTTAATGGCCAATTTTTTTGAAACTCCATACCCAGTAGATGAATGTTTAAGACAAGGATTTTGTGCCCCTGCGACATTCAACATTCCTGAATTAGTGAAAACAAATATAAATCTGTTTGGGAAACAGGAAAACAATGATATAGATGATTCAGCCACCATAAGCTTTCACTTTGAGGAAACTGAAGAAGAAAAACCACCCGAAACAGTTATCACCAGCAACAAGTAATGTAATTTATTTTTATTTAGATGTATTCTATTTATTCAACATATCAAATCGGTGAAATCAAGAAAAGAAAACACGGTGGTCCTTTCTTTATCAACACGAGAGTGAATATACTCAGCAATTTGTTTTCCTGTCGCAATAACTATTTTCTCGGAACCAACAATTTTTTCATTTTGTGTAATAACAAAATTATTGGTTTCAAATATCACATAACCAAACTCAAATAATATATCTTCAACTAAATGAATTGATTCTTGTCGCCTTCTCGTTTGTGCCCTTCGTTTGGTTGTTTTCTGACTGATTCCATTTGACCTATCGATTAGAGATAGTTTTTTTAATCTTTCATTCACAATCTCAGCAATATTAATTACTTCCTTATTAATCATTATCCTTTTAATGTTTGGGAATGGAACAGTTTTTTTGGCATGAGTATGCGGAACACTTATCTCTATTTGGCAGTGTTTTGATAATAAACCAACGCAATAAGAAATCAAACACGATTCAAAATTCATATTATTTTGTATTCTTTCTTGTTGTTTCATTTGCTTTTCCTTTTTCTTTTCATTAAATCGGGCATCTCCCTCCATCAAATGTGATTTGTTCATTTTATTGTTCTTGCGGTATTGAACCAACAAAACTATTTTAATAGAAAAAAGTACTAAATTTGATTAATATTTTATTTTAAGAACTCCAACTTCACTTTTTTCTAGAAATCATTTTTTGACGGTTTTTTAATCGACAGTTATTGAAAATTGAACAATTCCTCTTTGGGGTGGCCCAAGATTGTCAAAGCAAGACATCATTCCAGATTCTTTTTTTGATGTTTATTTCGACTGAACTGGAACTCAAAATTTCAATCACCAATTTTCATGGTTTGGGAATGGATGATTAAGCAATACTGCGAACTGACTCTTGACGAATTATTTGACATTGTCCAACAAAGAATTGAAATTTTTGTGTGCGAACAACACTTTTTATGCCAAGAATTAGATGAAAATGACAAAAAGTCGTACCACTTTGGTATCTACGAGGATGGAAAACTTATCGCATATTGTCGGGCCTTCAAAAGTACGAACGAAAATGAATGGTTAATTGGAAGATTCCTCGTCTCCAAAAGCAAAAGAAAAATGGGTGTTGGAAAAGAATTATTGGGCAGGGCATTGGAAAAAATTTATTCGATTGAACCAAACAACGCAGTAGTTGTTCACGCCCAAACACAAGCAAGAAGATTTTATGAGAGGTGTGGGTTTGAAAGCTATGGGGGTGTATTCAAAGAAGAAGGAGTTGACCACGTTATGATGAAATACAACAAACAGGAAAAAGGGGAGTACCGTTTTTGAATTGAGTTATTTTTAAAACAAATGGATTGCCAAAATAAATTTCAGTTCCGCCAAGAGAATATTTTTAGTTTTGTAAAAAAAATGGAACGGTATTGAAGTCAAGGAAAAACCTTTTTTATTATAGTAAAATGAATTATTTGATTTAAATCAAAAAAAGGAAACAAAAATCAAAGAATAAGACCGGAAAAAAACGGGAAAATACGAAAAAAAAGTAGTAAAAAAAAAGAAGAAAAAAGTGCATCAGAGAAATAATGAGATAACTTATTTTCATTTCATGAATTTGTGTATCTTTAATGTTGAAATCAATGGCAATATGTGGAATGAAGACTACGCTCCGAATAGATTGGGCCATGTAAAAGATGCAATTGAAATGATTTTAAAAACAAATTATTTTTCTGCTTTTTCAGTTGTACTTTCAGACAAAGATTCAACAATGATCATTTCTCCCTCAGGTCAGAGACAGCAAATTGAACGATTCAAACAGTTAAAACCAGTTCAAGAAAAGTCACATCCCTTCAGGTGTTTAAGAAAAAGTTTATTCATAACCCAACAAAGACAATGGGATTCCGTTCACATTGTGTCTTTTATTTCTTCTGAAGAAGCGCTTTCCGATGCGGTACTAAGAAGAAATGAGCTGAATCAATTAAAAAATTTTCATGTGAATTTTGTATTACTTGGAGACGTGTTGTCTTCTTCAAGTCGCACAAGATCTTTAATTATCAATTTAGTTAAAAAACAAGGTAGGAGTTGGAGAATTACGGAAGTCGATCCAAATAAACACAGTCCTTATCCAAGACTATTAATGAGAATGTCCGAAGGAATTGCCATCGTCCCAAAGAGGAGGGTCCGCCAACTTATTCCTCCAATAAAAACTGGGCAACTTTCAACTGAATTTAAAGCGAGTAAATACATTTCTTGCAAAATTATCAATTATCCAACAGGAGATACAATTCAAATGATACCAGTCCCAATCGTTTCCAAAGAGAAGTTAATTACAAATATCAGGTGTGGTAAATGTTCCATTGAAAATGGCCAATGTTTTTCAACGAAAATAATCGGAAAGTTATATTTAATAGAATACTCCCCAATTCTTTTTAAATTAATATTCAAATCAGATGTATCGGCTGAAAGTATTACGATATTCAATGGGGAAATTTCGCATCGAATTATTAAGAGAAATGGAAGAGAGTTCTTGTTTTTAGAAGGCCTTTCCGGAACTGAAAAAATAAAGAAACATGTTTATTGGACGATTGATCAACCAAAACCTTTTATTGACAAAATGGTTGAGGTCATCGAACAAGAAGTTCCTTCGAGTTACATGAAAATAATGGAAACTATTTGGACTGAACATAAGAAAGTATTAAATAAAATGGAGGAAAAGTATATGAACATGAAGAAAGAAAAAGAAATCGCAAATAAGGTTGAAGAAGGAGCAAAGAATGTCAGTAAAAGAGAAAGTGAAAGGACAGTCAGAAATGAAGCTGATAAAAAATCAGAGGGCCGTTATTAATACGTTCTTCCGATAATGTCCTATCACTTATTTAATTCGTATTTTTTACTTTCATTCCCAACGCTTGTTATCTCTTATTTTCCAATTTTTTACTAATTGTTTTGTTTAATCATCCTTTGGTTATTGCTTTTTTGTTTTGTGAAATAAAACTCAAATGACGCTTAAAAATAACTTAATGAAAGTCATCAATAATACTCTCAACACACACTTTAAATATGTCCTTTTGGGCACAGCATTGGGGTTCAATAATATTCAACTTATCCAAAGGAATTTGTAGGGGGATTGGAATATCAAATTTGGTAAAAGCATCATAAATGTATTTGTTTAGAATTTGCTGAGAAGGACGGTTCTGTTGTTCAAATTGTTTTTTCATTTCAATTCTCATTTGAACAAATGAATTATTCATTTCCCCAATTTTCTCTAATTCACGTTCAACTATTTCTTCAATATTTTTAGGTTTATACACAAATCGAACATTTGGTTTTGTGCAATTGGGACATTTGGCAGAGCGTGTTTGTGGATAATTTGGATTTGTTCTTATTAAACATCCAGTACAAATCATCTTATGGCAGAGAGAACATTCATTTAATGCGTTTGGATAATCACCACAACAGACATTACAATCACAGACATCACCAATAGTATCAATTGGTTCAAGCACAGGAGCCAAATCATTTTCGTCAATTAATTTTTGGACAAGAGGAATTAAATTGGGTTCGACTAATTGATCGATTGCGTTTATTTGATGTTTCATTGAGTTTTCAATTCTGTTTTTCACTGATAAATATAATTCGTGTGGGATAAAGTTTATAGTAGAAGAACTAACTAGAAGAGAATAAACCCCTTCGATTTCGTGACGATAATTATTTGTTTCTTGGCATAACGCATCACCCATATTTCCAATCCCAACAAAAAAAGGTGTTAGCAATGTATTAAGTGAGAATGATGTTGAAAAAAAGGAATTGAAAGTATTTGCGTTTTCCAAATCAGTCAATCGAAATGATTCAGTGAGTTGTTTTGGTAAGTACTCAATACTTTTTAATACATCTCCAAATGATTCATGAATTGATTTTAATATATTTTCTATCGCAACAAATACACTTTGAACTAATCCAAATTTCATATTGACTTGAGGAGTAGTAACAGGAGGGATTACGCTGTTTATCTTTTCAAACCCCATTAAAACTGTGTCCATTTCTTTATATAATTCTATCAAGGCCATGGAAAATGATTCAATGAAATTAGGTAGTAATTGTGTTTGTTCAACAAAGAGTGCTGGTTTCATGGGCAATCGGAAAGTAAATCATTTTGGAGATAATTGAAAGTTGTATTCTTCATTCAAACAAAAACTAATAATACCATTGATTTTTGCCATGCAAAATGATGACTATTACATGAATGAAGCTTTAAAAGTTGGTAAAGAGGCGTTAGATATTTGTGAAGTACCAGTTGGATGTGTAATAGTTGACGGCAATGGCAAAATAGTTGCAAAAGGAAGAAATCATACCAAAGAGTTTCAAGATGTTTGTGTTTAATTTTAACTTTTTAGGGCTTGTTTGTGATGAGTAAACAAATAGGGGACTCAGCACGCTGAGATTGTGTGTATAGAACAATTGGCACAACAAAATATTAAAATGTCTGAATGCGTTTTATTTGTGACTTGTGAACCTTGCATAATGTGCGCCGAGGCCATCAGGCAATGCAAAATTAATAAAATTATTTATGGTTGCTCAAACCCACGATTTGGGGGGTGCGGATCAGTGTTAACAATACTTCCATCCAAACCATACCAAGTTAACCATTCCGAAGAATATTGCTATCATTCACTAATGGAACATGAAGGACTTGACTTGTTGAAACAATTTTTTTCAATGGAAAACGAAAAAGCGCCCGAGCCCTGCAAAAAAAGAAAAAAAGATTGAGATTAACTTTCGTTTTGGGTTTTTTACACAAAACAAAAACCAAAAAACAACGTTTTTGTCTTTTTCAAATTAAATTAGAAATTGGAGAACAAAACAAATGGTTTAACTGTGCTTCCAGAACATGGCAATAAGAATTCCAACTGCTGAAAATATAATTGATCCTAATTCAATGTAAAATCCATAGTTTGGATTTGGTGAACTTTGAGCCAACCATTCAGATACATTGTGCGCAAAGAACAATGCCAACCATAAAATCATACCAACAATATTAATTGCAAGAGAAATAAAACCAAAGATTAACAAAATCCATGTTCTACGCCCAACGTTTAATTTAATTTTCTTTAAACATTTTTGACATGGACCAAATGCATGAAGGAGATAAAAGAGTGCGCAAATGCAAGACAAAACACATCCTGCAATTAAGAATACCATAGCACATATTCCAGAAGATAATAAATCTTCAAATTCATAAGTACTACCGTAGCCATAACGTAAACGAGAACCATCATCATCTTTGCAATTATCTGTTGTCCAACCAAGTAAATAAAATGTATAATGAACTTTTGCTGCTTTCACATTTGCAGAAGCCCAAGGAAGTGGAAGTGAAACAATTGTTAATGCGGCCCCAAATATCAAAAAAATAGCGGCCAGAAAAGGGAGTATAACGAATTTGCCCATAGCGTTTGATTTCTAGTTCATGAGTTAAACTCTATTTTAATAAACTTGTTTTTAATTTCTTAATGTTACTATACTTTATTATTATCTTTAGAACTGTCTTTTGTGTTAAAGAAGAAAAAAGGAAAAAAGTTGGCAAAAAAAAAAAGTAAAATTGTTTTTGTGATTTGAGTTCTTCGGAAATAGTTTATTTTACCTTAATAATAGAATTTGTTCTTAGTTGAGTCAAGACGAAAAGGAAAGATTGAAAGACAACCAAGGAGGACAAGGCGAAAATTCCACTCAACTTTTTATTTTAAGGAAACTTATTTAAAAAAAAATGGATTGACAAAAACAGTTGAAGGGAATTGGGATATAAAAATTTTGTTATTTTGAGAGAACTAATAAATATTAGTTATTTGGGGGTATTGGCATGAGTTCATATCAGAGGAGGCAAAAAAATATTTGCAGACTATCAGAACAAGATTTAGAGTATAGTTGTAGATATGAAGATTCTTGGCATTATAGGTATAAAGATAACAATGAAATCTACATCGGCGGAATTGCGAATGAACTCAATGAAGGCGATATTATTGTTGTTTTTTCACAGTTTGGCGAAGTCATCGACATTTCAATGCCATGGAATGAAACAGGAGATGAACATAGAGGGTTTTGCTTTTTAAAATATAAAGACCCAAGGAGTTGCGTTTTGGCAATTGATAATTTTAATGGAATTGAACTTAATGAGAGGACATTACTGTTTGTTTTTGTTTTACAATGAATAAACTGATACTTAAGTCGAATAGGGTTGACCATTCAGAGTCTTTTGAACAAAAACAATTGGAAGATAAAATTGGTTCTTTTATTGTCCAAAAACCACACAACTAGTTTTGATGTGAAATCAATTATATTACTTTTGGAAAACCAAATTCAAACTTTTGTTCCAAACTATAAGCTCTTTAAATATCGGATTGTAATCTACACACTTATTTATTTCTTCAATTGTTAATTGAGTTATTTCTAAGGTGACAGTCGATGATTTAACATTTACATTGACCAAACCCAAAGTTTGCAATTCCAGTAATATCTGATAATGATAATCCCTCAATGAGAAAAAGGATTGTTTTACATCTTTTAATAATTTGATGTCTTTTGTGTTCTTAAAAAGAAAGTCACACAAATCACCAACAGAAATGATTGGTGACGCAGATATTTGGGACAATCTATTCAGTCCAATCAACATGACGTATTGATAGGGAGTTATGTTCCATCGAATTTGTGGATACAGGATTTGCAGCATATCAATTGGTTTGAACTGGTTGTCAGACACTATCAACTGATCAATATTTTTCCTAATTAGCTCTGCTGCAACTATTCTCAGTGGGTTAATGTTAATATTCATTTGAAATAATTCATTAACGCTTTTATCATCAAAAATGGTTTGGATAAAATCATTCCAAACAGTATTATTTTGAATTGAAGCCATTTCAATTAAAAATGACTTCATTTCCATTGCATTTGAACAACTTTTTAACACAAAAGGGTCTCTTCCAAATGTAATCCTCGATGTTATTTTTTTATCTGCGAATATATCGTCTGACAATGCCGTGAAGATTACAGTTACGTGGTTGTTATCGAGTAATGTTAGAAAGGCGTCTGTTATTTCATAAAACAACTCGATGTTATTTTTGAGGAAATTCGAAGTGTTTGAAACTATCAATATAATTCGAAAGAGTCTCATTCTTTTAATCCAATTTACAAATGGGGTGAATTGATTTGGCATTGACTTTAATTCTTCATTTGGGAAGTGTTGTTGTTCTAGTTGCGTTTTAATAAAAACAAATAAATCTTTTTGATTCTTCAATACTGAGGAATCGATAACAACATAAAACAACTGGCAAGGCTCAAACTCTCTTGAAATAATTTTCTCCAGTTGTTGTTGTTTCTTTTGTTCCTTTGTCCTTATTTCTTCGTCGTCAAAAAATACCTCGTCATCATTTTCTTCCATTGTCACGTCTCCGTCAGTCACCTTTACTGCCCCACTCCGAATTGTTTGTCTTTTTATTTTTTCGAAAAGGTTTTTTTCAATCTCAGCGAAGTCTGTGTGAATTACCTTGTAAAGAAGTTGTTTCCATTCGTTTTCTTCGTCTCCCAAAACGAATGAAATAATCCCGATTTCATTAACAATCAAATCTTCAATTTGCTTTTTGATTTTGGACAAACAACTTTCATTCCCATAAATGTTTGTTTCGATACTTTGGATTTTATTGTACACCTCTTCTTCATTCATGTTGTGTGCAATGCCCTACCTCAAACTTTTAATTTTTTCTCACCCCAATAACACCTTTCTCAAATAACAAAATTTCAACCGCACATTTCGGTTGAAAAGTCTTTTCGTTTTGCTGTGTTCGAATACCTTACAAGCACATTATTTTTAGAAAAGAAAAAAGAGGAAATTTTTGACGAAGAGAAGGGAACTTTTCTAGATACAAAATTGGCAATTATATTGATAGTTTTATTCTAACAAAGTATAGTTTGAAATAAATGAAAGAACCAAAAGAAGCCAAAAAAAAATTTTGGTGGCGAACTTTTCGGAACTAAGAAATTTCTTTGGAATTCTATTGTGAAACAAGAAAACAATAATAAAACAATAATAAACCATACAAAAAGAAAAGAGAAAAAAAGAAAATAGAAAAACAAAAGAAAATTCTACAAAAAGACAAAAAAACAGATTGAGAAATGAATGGGGATGCGCTCTTTATCGAAAGGCAAACATCAGTCATGACAGAAATCGTCAAGGGAGAAGAAATACTCGTGGTAGTTAAACAATGCAATTTTGTATTGACAATAAGCTCAAACACAATAGTTTTAGATGGTGCGGAAATTTGTTGTGAATTATTGTATGACTCAGCCGAATTAAAGCCAGTGAGCTTTATAAACCAACCCCCAATCAAATACAAAGCGCTACAAGCAAGTGAACATTCATTGAACGTTGAGTGCAAATTAAATGTGCTTTCAAGTCAACACGAAGACCATTTTTTCAGAGTGAAAGTGACTGTTTTAATTGGCGGTAAGAGTGTGGGAGATGTTTTGTCATCCCCAATTCGGTCGATAAGTAAATTGGACCCGCACAAGAAAGAATTGATTAAAAAGAAAAAAACTGAAGCTCGTTTGGTCATTCCATCCGCAGACAAAAAGCCCAAAATCCCGACTTCTTCTGAGGAATCAAAGAGCGATAAATTTTTTACTATGGCCAATTTACTCTCTCTATTATCCCAAAACACTGCCCTTTTGGAGCAAATGAAACAAAAACAATCAAGTGATGACGACGTTTCCACATTGGAAAGCGGTTTTCTCTGTTTTATTGATAAATATAACCAGAATGGAAGAAGAAAAAATTTAATCATAGACGCGGTTGCCGCCCTGAGTGACTCAGAGATTCAAGGATTAGACGAAATATCAAATGTTGTTGGTTTGTTCTTATTCATTTTATCATGCACCTTATGAAGACTTATTATTAACAAATAACAGAAGCGACTGTTCCAGATGAAAGAAGAAGGCCCCACCCCGACTACGATTATCCCTACCAAAGAGATGAACAACGAGATTACCCTCAACCTTTCATTCCACCCTCAAAACCTTTTATTAGTTATACGAATCCATTTTTAAGATAAAGGCCCAAAGACAGGTTTTTGTAATTTTAATTCAAAAGTGTTTAGTTGTTAAAATATTTTGGTTTAAACTTTGAAACAATAAATTAAAGTTCAATTTCACTTGAACTGTCTGGCGTATTTTCTTTTTCATAGCTATTCAAATCAATGGAATGGATGATGACGTCCCCTGTTTCGTTCTCTTGCTTATTAATTTCATCGTCTTTTATTCCATCATCAACCCCCTTTCCACCCACAATTTTGGATTGTTTCTTTTCATTTGCATCTTCAAATTCATTTTCATGAGAGCCATCTCGTTGTGTCTTCACGTTCATACCGCCTTCTTGCTCCTCAAGTTCTTTGACTCTTTCCATATTCTTTTTTTGGACTGGTTTGAATACTTTTTTGTAAAGAATTATAACGACGGCTAACGATAAGGTGGATAGTATTGAAATAATAAGAACAACAATTATAACTATTGTCCTGTTGATGAATGCGGAGTACAACAAAGCTATGCACATAGATGCTAAATACACTATTCTCCATGCGCATAACGGGGCAACTTCTTTGGGCCATACTTTGTTCACCAATGCAGTCATAATAGAATCAATTCCAGAGTCTGATATTCCAGAAAAAGCACCAAGAATACACACAGTCACGTTTTGGGCTGTGGTACTGAGTTCACATTGGTCCAATATCAATCCAAGGACGGCAGAAATTATTGATGATAACAATGGGAAGAAAAGAACCCATCTTTCAGTAAACTTTCTCACCAAAAAACCCCATATAAATGTTGAAACTGTCATTGCAACACCCATGCAGATGTAAATATAGGCAGTCATCGAAATTGGCATTAAAGTGGGCATTGTGGTGTAATAAAACGAGAGACTAACACCAAATGATATTGCTATTGGGAAAAGAAGTATTAACGGAATAAATCCGAAGGATTTGAGGGTTGATAAAATTACTTTTGTTATTGATTCAGGGGGAATTGGAGGAGAATCTGGAACAAACAAAAACATAATTACTGCAATGGAACAAACAATTGTCAATGCTGTGAACATTAATTCTTTTGTTGATGGGTCAAATATGAGCGATATAAAATTTCCGATAAAGAAACTATAATATGGCAAATAGAAGGATGTGTAACAGAATGACTGTTTAGAACAATGTTGCTCATAGCCAGACAGTAAAACAGAAGCAGCTGACCACAATAAAGCAGCCCCAAGTCCGCAAACAGCAGAAGCTACAAAATACAAAGATTTTATCAAATAAACGTTTGTTGCAATATAAAAAACGTAGCAAAGACCCGAATAAAACAATGAATATTTTGCAGAAACGAAATAGATAATGACTGGTGTAAAGAATTGGCCAATACCAAAGAATCCATAAATTAAAGCAACAGATATATAACCATCGGTTTCATTAATTCCACTTTGGTAGTTTTGAGTTGTTTGATAACCAGCGAAAAGTAAAAAGAAACATAAACCAGTATAAAATGGCCTTAAATAAGGAATGATATTTTTTATCGAAACTGGGGCCATTGGCAAACAATAAAAGGTTTAATGTCTTTTCTTTGTTTTAGTTATAAAGTTGAAAACAATTTTTATTTCTAAAAAAAAGGGTTTGATCTCAATATTTGATAAATTAAGTTGTGCTGTTGCACTTCATTGAAGAAGTATCCCCGAAAGGGATTTTAGAACAGCGAGAGCAGAAATACGAACTTCAATGTTTGTGGAAGTTATTGTTCCTATCGTCAATTGGTAAATTGTTTTAACTATCTTCGAGGAGAGTTCCTGTGGATAAGTTGATTTATACATCTCAATTAACACACTAAACACATCATCCATAACATAACAAATTTCACGAACTGTTGATTCCTTTGATTCATCATATCTATTAAAACATTTTTGAAGGGATCCAATAAATTCATTCATCACCAAGTCTTCAATCGCCTTGTTTTCCAATAACTTTAACACTGACTCATACGCAAAAATACTGAGCTTGAGCCCAAAGTCAAAGAAATGGCAATTCCCAATTACAATTTGTATAAGTTGGGTTCGTTCGGACAGTGAAAATGATTCTTCTCCACACCATGACACAATTGTACCGAATAGTTTTAATGATTCTTCGCAACAAATTATTATGTCGATATCAAATAATGTTTCTTTTGGCGCCACAACCATTGAGTTCATATCATACAATACTTGCGCCAATTGAGGCTTTTCGGAATTGCTGCTTTTTTGAATCCTTTTTATTTCATTACTTCGGATATCAGTTAAGCATTGCTTTGGTGTGTAATTCGCACTTACTCCTTCATTAAGTTTTCGAGAAATAAGTTCAATAACAGAATTCACTGAGTCATATATATTCAATTTCCATTCAAGCCCAAGTTCAATTAGCAATGGGAAACAATACCATTTGCTATCGTTTATGCGTGGGTTCTTTGTATCCAAAAGAATGAACTGATTAAATGTTTCAACCAACGCGTTTCTAATTTCTTCTTTGTGATTATCACTTAAGGAATCAATAGAAATCGATTGTAAACCAGAAATAACTTGGTGTTGAATTGAACTCCATTTGTCATTCACAAGATAATGATCATCTGGGTATATATTTGTCATTTTCAATAATATAGAGATTGAGTGAGAAGTTGTTTCTTCAAGTAATTGAGAAACGAATAATTGAACAAGAGAAGTATTAATTCCGTTGTTCTTTATCATCATTTGCGAAATTTCATCTTCACAAAAAAGTATCTCTTCGTTTATTGCAAGTAAACCAGAGCTGTTGGTTTTAATACAATTTAAATATTTTAGTACTGCCTCAATTGTAACATAAGTTGGTTTAAAGAAAGCAACATTTGAAAATTTCATTAGTTGATCGTAAATTTTTAATTTAAATTTCTCATCAAAATTAATGAATGTTGGTATTAACCGAATTAAACCACTCAGAACAACCACAACAATATCATTCCATTCTCTCATTAATGAATTTAAATATGAATTGATTTTTACTTCTGATTTCTTAATTTCAGGAACAATTTGTATTTCAGCCAATCTACAATAAATCCCTGTTCTGATTTCTCGTAATACTGGCAATAAAATTTGGTCTACCGCATTCTGCCATCCATTACCTGAAAGTGAGTTTATTACATTCCCAAGTGCTCTTAATAATGTTTGAACCATCCCACTCCAAATAACATATCTTGAATCACTTACTGTTTGTTTCATCACTCTTAGAATACTCAACATTAATATATCTTTTTCTGACAATCCGCTATTTGTAATTTGATCTCCAGTCACACTTTCCAACATATCCCAAAGAAGTTGGATTGCTGATAATGAAACATTAATATCATTTTCTTGTATAGTAAATTTGCCAACAACATTGACAATATCAAAAGATTCCTCCATTTCCATAAGACCAATCTGGCTCGCTATTTGTTTTATAACCCCAAAAGCGCTTCCCACATTTATTTTCTGTTCTGCACATCTCCCGAGTGGTTCTAACAAAATGTTCCATTTTCCAACCATCTCTGATTCTATTGTTTCGATAACGGATGACAAAACATCCAATGTATTCGAAATACATTTCTTTGATTCAGAAAGAAGAAGTCGTTTGGTTAGCTCTAATGTTGCAGTTGATGTGTGTTTTCTTAGCAAATCAATCATAAAAGGTGGAATTAATGAAGCACATTCCGATTCAGAAGATGCAAACATAAGGATGGTGTCAGTGGATTCAGGAATAACATCATCAATTTTGTTACAGGTTGACAGAATGCTTAAGAATTCCCTGGAGTAATACATGGAGCCACTATTAACACACAGGGCCGCCACATGAGAAAAAGCAGATAACATTATTTTCGTTGATTCGACTGATAGTTCTGGAACCAACAAATGAGGGAGGGAAGAGAAATTGCTTAATTTTTCAGGTGGGTTCGAAAGGTTTGAGAATGCGTCCAACACTGGCAGTATGATTTGATATTCTTCTTCTCCAAATTGATATAAATTTGTTGAACATATTGTGTGAATTGTGGTTAAACAATGATTATTTAATGGGGATGGGACATAGTTGTGAAGTATTCCGCACATTTTTGTGAGGGAGGTGAATAACGCAACAATTGGGGTGTGTTGTTGTTGATGGAAAAGGATTGTGGTGACTGGAATACACAAAGAAATGACTGTTTCATCTTGGAACACAGAAAGCAAATAATGGACACAGGGCCATAAAACAGATATTAATTTTTCATCCGTTGGAGTTGCCAAGGAAATAACGTCTGAAATAATTGATGTCAAAATTGGATAATGCACAATTAACGATCTTTCTAAAAATGCACCCAAAGCAGAGGTACATTCAACAAGTCGTTCAGTTGTTGGTGATGTTCTAATGCAAGAATCACAAACAGTGAAAAACGATTGTATCTCCCAGGGTTCTGATATTGGTTTTGGCAGTACTGACATAAAAGGAATTCTGACTGGGTATTTGAGCAAAGGAATAACAAGTGAGTAGGCAAGTTGTAAAGTCTGAGAACGTTGATTGAAGTGTTTTGAAAGAACACTAACAAATTCTTTTAAAGAGTCAAGGTACTCTTTTATCTAATAAGTTAGGTGTTGTGTCATGTTAGAACCAAAAAACAAACAATAAAAAAAGTAGAACATTCAGAGATAATGTATTTTATTAATTTTAAACACATTAATGGGTCGAATCTACTTACTGTCAATATATTTGGTGACTGACCAAGTGATAATATTTGTAATTCTTTGAATAGGTTTAATAAATCATTGGTCATAGGCCATTGTGAACTCATTTCGATAAGTTCATTCTTTTTAGTTTGAATTTCACTTATTTCCTTCTTTGCTTTTTCAAATAAACTTTCTAAAATTAATGGGAATGTCACTGAAGTTGAACTTTTTATCATTGGGGGAGCAATTTCATAGTACGACATTAAAACACATATTGCAGTCATAATGTGGCTTCCCTCCATAATAACAAGAATTGAAGGAGTTGTTAATATTGTTGAAACTACTTGAATATTTCTGGTGAATTGTTCTGGCTCAATTTCACAAAAACTGACCATTTCTGATAACAATAACTTATAGCTTTCCTAAATAAATAAGAATTTCAAAAGAAGCAAATGAAGCAATGACAAACTTTTCCAAGTAAGTTTTGCATAACCAACTTTGAAAGACAGCCCATTGCGTCTGAATATATTTTGTTGTGATGTGTTGTAAGGCAATTGATCAACGGAACAACTAAATACTGTTGGTGGTCTCTAAATGCTAATAAATTAAAATAACAAAAAGGTTTTAATGAAGAAGAAAAGACAAACCGCTTATGAATTCATTTGGTTGTAAAGTTTCAAGTTTTTGAATTGCCTTATCAATTTCAGTTTTTAAATCATTATATCGTGTTCCTTTTTTCAGATAAGCCTGAATTTGTTTAAAATCGGTCAAAACAGTATTCAAAGCAGACATTCAAACAAATCTGAAAATTTTGGTATTGAGTTCATTTAACAAGAAAAATTAAAAATTCGAAAAAAATCGAAATTATTTATTCAATCATCTTCAATATGTTCCCCATATTTATCTTGTAGCGACTGTTGGATGGACCCCCATTTGTCTTTCGTTTTTTTCTTTTTCTTTTTGTCAATTAAATACTGAGTTGGGTCGACCAAATTGTGAATAACCTTACCAGAATGCTCATCTACACGAGCCATTTCTTCTTTTCCAAACTTGGGATAACACTCATCGTAAAGTTCTTCATTAACTTTGAATTCATTCCTTTTTTTACCATAAGTTTTTGAAAGTTCATTTAGTTTTTGTATGGAAGCTGGTAAATATGGTTTCTTTGAGTCATCATTTTGATTAACACGAGTAAATGCCCCAAGGAAATCATCAACCTTATTCTTTTCAGGTTTAAATGAAGAAGTGGGATCATTATTTGAATCAATATTGATGCCAGTCCAAAAAACGTCTCTGTTAATAATTTCTTTCTTTTCTTTTGGTTCATTAATAACACCATCGTTTAATTGTGGTTCGGAAGTTTGTTTTATTTCAACTACATCTTCGTCTTCTTCTGAAGAAAATATTTTATCCATTAAGTTTTAAGTTTTTTCTCTTAAAAACAAACAAGAAACGAATACATTTTATAAATTATTCCTTATAGAATAGCTTGCCACATGACATGTCTGGAGTAAAGAAGAATTTAATAACATTCATCTGGATCCCTTCGTCATATGGATTGGGTAGTCCCAAGTCTTTATTTTTTATGTACTCACTCGTTGTGTAATTATTACATAACGCTTTGGTATGGAACACCAATAATTTTGTTATGTAGTACATCACGCAACTAAAAATTATAAATGATACAAATAACAATGGGGTCGCCATTGATCTCTTGGTAATTACATTAAAATATATGGAATATCCAGTTATAATTGTGGCTATATAATCAGTTATAGTTGTCACACACAAAAAAACATAAAACACTTTTCTGTTAAAACTACCAACACAATTACCAATCCAACTGCAATGGTGATCGAAACGTTCAATACATTTATCGCATGTTCTGCAATGATGAACTCGTAGGGGTCTATTAAATTTACAAGTAGTACAAAATGTTCTTGGGAGATATGTTGATTTAAATTTTGCAGTAATGTCACTTCCAAATAAATTGACATCAGTCATTTTAAATTTATTATGTTTGTTTCCCTCATAATATTCTTTTCTTGAAGGAAATATTCCTGGATTGGTTGCATTTAATGTCACCATACAAATACACAACCACGGCCACAAAATTGATAATGTCATTATAAAGAAGGTAATCCCACTTAAATACGCATAATACACTGCAGTTCCCCCACAAACCAAAGCAACAGTTAATGAGATAAAAAACCATACCTGATTTTTTGTTTGTTCAATGAGTGTTTGTTGTATCTTTCTCAAACAAACATCCATTGATTACTTTTTTTATTGCGAACTTTTTTAAAAAATGAAAACCACAAAAAAACAACCAAAATCAATTCAAATCATCTGTTTCTGTTTTCTCCAATGAGATAGCTCAATGCCGAGGCAAAAGCTTTATTCTTAAAAGCGACATGGCCATTACTTTCTGTTGTTTTAATTTCTTTTTCTTCTTTACTTTTTTCGCTTGGAACAATCATATCTTCTTGTTTAATGAATTCTTTCTCTTCTTCTTGTTCTATTGCCATTTCTTCTTTTAATCCCTTCCTAGACTCATTCACTTTTGGTTGTTCTGCCGCCTTCTGTTGCTCCAGTGCTTTTTGTTCCTCTGCCGCCTTAAGTCGTTCCAATTCTTCATTTCGTGCATTTTTTTCGAGTTGATCGAAGAGGTCAACAAGCCTATGTTTGTCATATTGAGGAACTGGCTCAATTTCAGTGTTATGATGTTTAATATCAAATACTGGGTCACGTTCGGCTGGTGGGGATTCTTGTTGAAGTTCAAGAGTGTTTTGTCTTGATACTTTTGGTTGTTCAGATTGGAAGACAGGGGTGACAACTCTTTCTGGTTGTTTTGCAGGGAAATTGGAGCCTATCATGGCACTTAATTTATCATATCTTTTAGCACTTTCAAGTTTAAATTCTTCGAATTCATCGCAAACCTTTTCATATTTAGCACGATACAATTTTGATTGTTTTTCAAGAACTGAAAGATTAAATAAATGGGATTTTGCTTGTTCTTCTTGGAAAGTTTTCATATTTTGAAGTTCTTTTTTCAAATCAACGACCATCCGACTTTCAAATTTCTCTTTTCTCTCATTGAGTTGTTGTTTTAATTTTTCACATTCATTTCTTGCTTGTTCCCTTCCACCTTTAAAATATTTCACTGCAGCACGACATTTTGAAAGTACTAAACTTTGTTTAACATATTTTTCTTTTAGTTCATCATGTGTCATTTCTTCTACCTTCTTTGTTTCGTCCTCTTCTTTTTCTTTGATTTGTTTAGTATTTTCAATTTTCCTTCTTAACTTTTCAATTTCAGTAACCCTTTCGTCCGCATTTAATTTGAGTAAATCCTTATGCTCTCTCAATCTTCTGTCAAGTTCTTCCATTAAAGATAAATTTTCTTTAATTTCATCAACGTATTCTTCGTATTGTTGCAAAAAATCTTCCGTTTGCATTTTGTTTTTTAACTTTTCAAGTAACTTATTTTAAGATCCTCCCAGATTTTTAATGTAAACAAAAACTATAATTTGTATCAAATCTTTTTCTCTTTTCACCGACGAAAACCTAATTTCCCTCGAAAAAAAGAAAAAAATTAAAAGAAAAATTATTAAAATAAAATATTATTAATGTTCATTACAGAACTAAACATTTGATATTTTAATTACACTGGTTTATTCGATATCACCATTTTGTACAATCCTTGATAATTTTCGATGGGTATTTGTCGTTAAGTTCTTTTGAACAAACATCGCAAAATCAATGGAGTACCTTTGTTGTTTTTTTCCGATTACAACATCAACTACTTCATCCCCACCATCAATGTATTTTATAAAATTATCTTCCAATATCTTTGAAACATTTTTACTGCAAGGTTTACCACTATAACACCACTGGATATTTTCCCACCCAATTTCTTTTCTAATTCGACGAATACTTCTTGTTGTCCCAGTTACTTTATTTGTTTGTTTTAGATTTTTAAAATCGACTTCATAATCGCCGATAATTGGTTGTTTTTTGTGTTGGACATTAGGTAAATCGACAACTCCGATATAGATTTCGTCAAGAAATTGTTGATAATGTTCCTCGAGTAATTTATTTTCCGACCTCCTATAAGGAGTCCATCGAGAAGAGAAAAAAACGCCTTTAACCTCTTCCCATTCCCATTGAAAATAAACGGTTGGTTGTCTTTTACTTTCTTGCATTGCCAATTTCGGGATTGGCAGTTCAAATGAATTGACATTTTCTATTTTTTTTAAATTTTTTTTTTATCGGATTTAGTAAAGTGTTATAAATTTATTATAATATTATTATTTGATAATTAACGTGGAAAACTGATAATGCGATCAATGATTCAATAATACAAGTTCGATGTTTTGGAGTACCATACTGCGACCAAATCAAAATTTGACTTTGAAAATTGATAATTTACTTCATATAACTAATGCCGTTTGTTATTTTACCAAGACGTTATTTCTAAACTTTAAATAGAGTTAAATTTATATTTAATTTAGTCGTTGGTTGCCAAAACAAAAACGGAATTGAAACAAAGGAGTCAAGTATTTATTACTTCTGGGAAGAAGGAAAAAGTACTTATTGCTTCTTTCATTCCTGGAGTGTGTGAACAAGTTAAATTAGATCTTGTTATTGGAGAAGAAATTAGTTTTAGTAATACTGGATTGCATCATATTCATCTTAGTGGATTTGTAACTGAATTATCAAAACCACAACCCGAAGAAGAAGATGATGATGACGCATTGCCAGAATTAGGAATTATTCATGCTGACTTTGAAGAAGAGAATGAAAACAAACCAATAAAGACAAGCAAAGAAATGAAAAAAGAAGAAAAGAAAACAAAAGTTTGTAAGTGATATAAGAGAAGAAATAAAGAAATTAATAACAATAGAAAGAAGCAAAGAAATAAAGAAATGAATTGATTGTTTTGGTTTGAAATTGGACGTAACGTTATTTTAGGAATTTCTATTTAAAAAAGTCATAAAAATAATTCAATTTGAAACTGTTTTTTCTATTTCTCTGAAATGGAAAATCAAGACGTCACCAGAAAAATAGTTGACCAATTCGTTCAAACTCCAGAAACGGAAGGGTTTGTTCTTTTGTGTTTTCTTTTATTTTTTATTCATTAGTTAGCATTATTTATTCAACTTATACTTCTACTTGTTTACATGGCTTTAGAGAACAAGTTTTGAGTGAAATGAAAGATGATGTTATGAAATTACAAATTGGAGGGAGTGTTACAAAAGAAAGTATTAATGGTATAGTTCAAAAGTATCTTGACAGTTTGTTCATTTTGTTGTTCCATGTCGTTTATTTACAAATTCAGAATTCCCACCAGAAGTGCTACAAGAACTTTATTCCGAAATTATTAACTTTATTCAAAACAACTAATTCAAATAATTAATTAGAATTCTCCATTTTCGGTGTAAATTGTAAAATGCACTCCTTCTACATGTTTAAATCCTTTCTTGATTTCATTGGTGAGCATTCGAGATCCCCATCCAAGAACAAGAACGTCTTTCATATTTGCATATGTCGAAGCTATCTGTTCAAAGGAAGGTCTTCCTTGAATAAAAGTAACAGCATCCGTCAATTGGGGATATTCATCAATTCCTCTCGTACAATAATTATCAATTTTTCCCAATATCCTTTTTTTGGCCATCAGTAAATCATTCGAAAATTCAATTGCAAGGTCATTCCATCGGGTCACACAGTACACATCAACATCATAGATTCCGTCAATACAAAGTGCCTGTAAATGCCCAAGCATTGGGGCAAACCCAATTCCAGTACCAATCAACACAATTTTTGAGGCATTTCCGAGAGGACAAATTGGTCTTCCAATTGGGTTCATCACAAACATTGGAATCTTTTTTAATTTCTCTTCATCTGCCTCCATCAATTTGTTTGTCCATCTTCCAAATGGCGCAACAACAATAGATAGTTCTGACCTATGTGACTTTTTATGTGGTCTATTTTCATTAGTCTCTGTGTCAACAGAACCTCCAATGTCAATTCTGGGGGATGGAGTAAATGTGGGAGTACTTCCTTCAGTAAGCAATGGAGCGGAAATTGATTCAGTTGGGCCCTCAGCCATTTTCTTTTCTACAATATCAGTAAAATTAGAACATATGACGGAGAAGGGATGGAAAGACCATGGAGATATGGTGGGAATAAGAACATCCATAAATTGGGTTGAATTATAAAAAATATTCTTCTTGAACTTAAGAATAACATATCCAGTCTTTGTGACTTTCTTTGAGGTGATTTGAGCAGGAACAACAACATGAAGGATTCTCAATAATACATCGAATAAATAAAGAGCCAATGGGGGATAAATATAATATTTATATGTTTGGGAGTAAGTATTAACATGATAAATATACGTTGCCACAATACAGCAGAAACAAACAACATGTATTTTGTGGAAGATATTGTAGAATTTCCTTCTTATAAAGAGTGTTAACACTAAAATTATTATAAACCCAAAACATAATATCCCATTTTTATAGGATGGAGTACTTAGTTTCATCCCACTCAACTTACATCCCGCAAGGTCAAATGATGAGTGTAAAATACCAAAAACACCAAACAACCATCCCGCAATTTTATGGAGCATTAAAATGTCTTGGTACGTTGTTCCAAAAATGCTTATTAAACTGATATTGTTCTTTGGTAATGGGAGCAACAGGGCAATGAGCAACAATGGTAACGGCCTTCTACATAAACTTCCAATTTTCATTAAAACAGAACCTGTCTCACTTTTTAAGTTGTCAAACCAAGTGGGCATTTCATACCAACCATAGATCATTGAAATAATAGTCAATATGACAAGCAATGTGGTAAATAAGTATTCTCTAACACTAAACCACAAGAATCTTTGTAAAGTAAACTTGTTCGAAAACACTGAATACAGAGAAAATGGGATTGATTTTGCCTTCATGGGATATGTTTGAACAATTGGATTTGTAACATTTTCGATAGAGTCGCCAGTGATGTAATGCATTTAATGACATAATTAGATATCGTCAATGAAAGATACTTTTTGCCGAAAAAATATTTGGAATTCAGCCAACGACACCAAATTTTTTCAATCAGCAACCGCAATGCGGGTATTTTCTGGTCCACTAGAAGACTCCGGGCAATCGCAAACCACCTAATTTTTCAACAAAACTTACAATTATTTTCAAGAAAATTCTTCAAAACTTATTTTAAAAAGAAGTTAATTTCTTTCAATTCGTTGGTTCAAATCCAAACAAATCTTTTCCTTTTTGTAATATCACTAATTCTTCATCATTTGGAGCTACACAAACACGAATTTTACTTTGAAGAGTGGATAAAAATTCTATTTGTTTTCCCATTGATTTTTCATTTGAAACTTCATCAAGTTCAACTCCTATAAATCTCATTCTTTCGCAAATCGCTTTTCGAACTTGCCACACTTCAAGACCCATTTGATCCGTAAATACAAGCAAATCCAATCCCCCCATTTCCACCATTAATCCTCCAATTACTTTTGCAAGTTGGTTCACATAAACATCAAATGCTAATTGACATGTTTTTGCTTTGGGTCCTTGTGTTTCAATTTCACGGAGGATATCCCTCATGTCACTTGATAATTCGCTGACGCCAAGTAACCCACTTTTTTTGTTTAATATATCAACCGTTTCTTCTATACCAATTCTTTGAATCATGTCGATTGGGATTGTTGGGTCAATATCGCCACATCGGGTTGACATAACTAATCCAGCAAGTGTAGAATTCCCCATCGTCGTATCAAATGATTTACCATTAAGAATGGCACAACAACTCGATCCACCAGTTCCGAGATGGCAAGCAATTATTTTCATTGAATCAACTTCAACAACAGTCGCCAATGACTTGATAACGTATTCGTAGCTTAGTCCATGAAAACCAAATTTGAGATAATCACTTTGGTATGGTTGTGGAATTGCATACGTTCTTGTTGTTTGGGACAAAGTTGAATGGAAAGCAGTATCGATAGCAACATATTGTTTTGTGTTTGGAAGCTCTTTTAATGACACCTCAATGACATCAAAACTCGATGGATTATGAATTGGGGCCAAAGGTAAACACTCCCTAAGTTCCTTGAGGACGATATCATCAATAATTGCAGAAGTTTTAAAATAACTTCCCCCATGAACAAATCTATGACCAACATAATCCACTGGTAATTGTTTTTCTTTTAAAAATTCAATTACTTTTTCGGCGGCTTGTGAATGGCTGAGTGTTTTTGTAGAAATTTTTAAAGATTGTCCATCAAAGTGATGTTCAATGAAAGGCTCACCTGTTCCAGTAACATTGATTCGATGTGCCTTTCCAAAAAATACAACTTTATCATTACAAAACACTTTATAAGTTAAAGAAGAACTACCAACATTAAACACGAGAATGTTAGACATCAAATAACAATAAAGAGATTTGAAAGAATTTTGGAAGTCAAATAAAAACAAAATATAAAAAACTTAAAAAAAAATGAAAAAAATAAATTCGAAACAATCGGAAAAAGAAGGAAAGAAAGAAAAATCTGATGATCTCTAAATCTAAGTCGATTTATCAATGTTCAAATTATTACTCGTTTTTATGTGTTTCATTGGTTTGCATATTATTATTTATTGTTTTATCATTATTAAAAAGTAGCAACGTTTGGTAAATTCTGTGATTCTGATGAATTCGCAGCTGCTGTTGAAAAAGCAGAAGAATGTATGAAAACAAATGATGTGTGTGGTTGTTTAAAAATTGAAAAAGAAGAAATTAAAAGTGCTGCATGCAATGCAGAACCATTAAAAACATTTTTCAAAGATGGTTGTCTTTCTTTTAATTGTGGCGAAGAAATTTGTTCTTTCTAATTGATTTTTTTAAATATTTTTGAATTTAAAATGGTAAGTTTTCAATTATCATTTCATTTGCTCAAATAACCATTTGTGGATGGATGTAATTCTTTCAACATCAATTTTAACGATCTCACGGTCGTAAGTCATTAATCCATTAACTTCTGTTTCAACATCAGTTAGCTGGGTATAAACAGCACCAGCAAGGCCTTCTATTGGTATCAATAACTTAATGAATTCTTCGTAAATGCTTTCAATTTGTTCTGACTCAACATAACCCCAATTAGATTCCACCCATGTGTGCTCTTTAATAGTTTTTCCGATCCCACCATATTCTCCGACAATTCTAATTCTGTCATCTATAACCCTCATTCTTGGCTTTGGATAACTATGACAATCGCAAACATCACCAACATTCTTGAAATGATTTCCCCCACTTGCGGAATTGACTAATCTTTGTTCATCTCTGCTTAATTCACATATTTCCTTTGTATTAAACTGCCCCCAGCTTTCGTTGAAAGGAATCCAACACCCAACACTTGGTGATAATCCGATCCATTTTCTTATTTCATTCCATTCGTCTATAAATAATTTTTTTGATAATTCAGGAATATCCTTTTCATTTTCATTAAAAGCATCTTCATTCCAATTTGAAATATCGGCAAGTCTTGATGGCATATCTTGCCATACAATGATACCAATAGTATCACAATGGTAGTACCATCTCATGCTTTCTGTTTTCGCGTGTTTTCTAAGCAAATTAACACCAAGATTCTTTGCGAATATGATATCAGATTTTAATGCTTCGTCCGTTGGGGCAGTGTATAATCCGTCTGGCCAATAACCTTGATCGAGAAACCCAAACATAAAAATTGGTTTATTGTTTAATTCAAAGCATGGAAATCCTTTATGAGTTCCCTTAGAGAATTTTCTCATTGCGAAATATGAATAAACACAGTCACCACTGTCTAAAATAACTCGGATGTCATATAACTCAGGAGAATCTGGAGACCATAGTTTCATGTCAATGGGAAGTGAAATGACGTTTTCCTTTCCTTTCAGTTGATAAGAAGAAATAACTTTATTATTTTTTAAAATTTCAACTGAATACGACTCTTGGCCATGACCACAGAAGTCGATCAAACACTTCAACGTGTTGGCGTCAATATTTGGAATGCATTGAATGTATCCAACATAATTGTCATTCACCGGCTCAATCCAAACGGTTTGCCAAATACCACTAATTGGAGTATACCATATACCACCTGCTTCATTAACTTGTTTTCCTCGTGGTTGATCACTATTGTTTGTGGGGTCCCAAACCTTAACAACCAATTCAAAATTCTTTTCATTTGTTTCAAACTCGAACGGGGCATATCCACCAATGTGTTTATGTACTTTCTTCCCATTAATATAAATAGTTGACTCATAATCAACAGCACCAAAATGAATCAATTTTTTACCATCCCAAGGTAATTCAACTTTTTTTCGATACCAAAGCAATTGTTTATTCGTGATATGCTTCCCAACACCCGACAAAGAAGATTCGATTGCAAATGGAACCAAAATCTGTTCTTTGAATCCCTGGGGAATTTCAATTTCATCCCTAGTTTCTTCGGCATCAAGTTCAGAGATGCAATAATCCCATAACCCGTTTAAATTTATCCATTCTTCCCTTCTTAATTGTGGTCTTGGATATTCTTGTAAAACATTGTTTGGCTGAATTTCCACAGCCCATTTGGTTTTCACGTGCGAACCGACTTGCTGATATTTCGTCATCTAAAAAATCTTAGGTTCAATAATTAGTTTTTCAAAAAAACATTTTCTTGGTTTTTTTTCATTTTTGTTGCAAACTATGAAAAAATGAGAAACAGCTAAAAAACAACTAAAAGGGCAAAGATGATCTTTTTTCAACCCCATTTATGAGTTTACGTTTTGTTTATACTAAAATTATAGTAAATATATTATTCTTAAATTGTTTGCCAATCTGTTTTAAAAAAAACTTAACAAAAATATTTTGAAAAAGATTCATTTTTTGTAACTCCAAAGTCATTCTATTTTTAGTTTTTCTTTCAGTTTATTGCCAAGAAAAGTAAGTTTTTGTATTGAGACCATTTTTATTTCTTGAATGCAACTCATTGAGGTAGTACAAAAACCAATTAGGTTTCATCAGATTTTATAATTTTAACACTGTGCCGATTTATCCTTTTTTTATTACGTGTCTTTTTTCAGATTTGATGCTTCACTTTCTAAACAAATAATTTTTTTAACTACCATTTTCAAGAGCAAGTTCTTGATTTTAGCTCCTCGGAATGAAAATTCGTTCACTAATTGCACCTTCGCATAAGACCTTTATTTGCTCCCTAATGTTGAGCGAAGCATTGCGGCCCAAGCAAAACTCAATCGGAAAAAAAAAAGAAATGAAGAACTGCATAATCAATAATTATTGGTGTCATGGAAAAGTTTAGTTATATCAAACAATTTAAAGAATTTAGTGAACGAAATGAATCAAGAGAAAGAATAAATCCACCTCAACCCTTTTTGCCAAACAACACATCCCACACCGAAATTACAACAAAAAGAAAGAGGGAGGTGGCTCAACCCCAAAATGGGCGCGGATTGACTTCTCCAAATATTCCACTCAGCCAAATAAAAATAATTCCAAATTCCAGACTTCAAAATATTCATGAATTACAACCACATTATTCATTCCCTCATGACAATTTAAGCCTACCAAAAGAATTTTCTCCACTCCATTCCGAAAGCCAGAAAGAGCATAGCGCCACTGTGACTAACCCTAATGATAATTCTGACACCCAAACAGAAGAAAACGTATTGCAAAATGACCTGAATTCGAGGATTTCCTCAGAGCTTCTGGATGGTGGTGGAAGAAATATGAATCACTCCGATTTAAGGATGATTGGAGAAGGAAAAATATTTCAATGCGACGGCGTTATAAATAAATATACATCCCTTCCAACTAAAGTTGACCTTGTAATTCCCTTGGTTTTCCATCAGTCAACAGTTATTAAAAGTGTCGGAAACACCATCTTAATGCGTTCTCCTTTTTGGAAGGAAGAAATTAAATGCACAATAACTCTAACTCCAATTATCGCAGTTGTTCAATTCAGCAGCACCACCATTTGCAATTCTTGTGTTGTTGTTGCACCAAATTCTATTAGATACAATATTACGTTTCACACGACTGGAGAAATTCCAAATGTCAACTCATTTATTGAATCGATTATTACTAATCAAAACCAACCAACCAACCAAATTTCCTCACCCATAAAATCCACCCCATTGTCGTTGTCAACAATTGACCCCCAATTATTTAAAAAAGTAACCCAATACCTTTCGAATCGGGACAAAAAGGCATTGTCGTTGACATCAAAACGTCTGCGTATGATTTTATCATCCCTATTTACTTCTCCATACAGCGCCTTTCTCCCAACAACCCCTCCAAACCAACCAGGAGAAGAAAAATTTTCAAACCTACCACATCCCCAAAGAATCGATGGACATACCAATTATGTTCGATCACTCGATATTTCTTCTGATATGAAATACTTTGTGAGTGGGGCAAGTGACAGAAAGGTTAGACTTTGGACACTTCCAAATCCTTCAACAAAAACATCAAAAGTTTTTAGTGGGCCAAATAGTAGTGTCGTATCATCTTCTTTCATTGATGAAACACTTGCGGTTGCTTACAAGTGTGGGACTGTTAAATACATTCCATTAGCAGAACCAGATAGACTGCTGACCTTTGATGTAGTAGGAGGAAAGATAGAGGGATTTCTTCCATTAACAGGGACTGCATTTGTTGCGTGGGGAGATAAAGTTCAGTTAATCAATTACCATCACCTCCACCAAGCAGTTTTATTTACTTATAGTGAGCATTTAAGAAAAATATCATCAGTCAAGCCGTTGGGACCAAAGTTTATTTCGGCTTCTTCGGACAGATCAATACATATTTGGGATCCTAATCTACCAGTACCAACAATAGAAAAAATTAGGAACATAAGAACGTTCAATGCATTGGAAATTCTTGATGAACATAATTTCGCAAGTGGAGGGGAGTCAGTTGTTCACATTTGGGATGAACGTAAAGTAACAGACCCAATAGAAACAATAAATCTTGACTCAAAGGTAAGTTGTTTGAATTATTCCAATGGGAAACTATTTATTGGGACCGATAAAACAGTGTATATACGAAGTGGAACTCATTGGGAAAATGAACAGTCATTAGTTGTTGATGATACAAATGGAGTTTCAGCACTAAAAATATCAGGAAATACTGTAATAGCAGGATTTCGAGATGGTGGTATTGATATGTGGAATTTGTGAATGTAAATTAATTCAAAAAAGGTGTTTTAAATTTTTGTTGAACAAAAAATTTGAAAAACAAAATTTTGAGGATAAAAAAAAGAAAAAGAAAGTTCAACCGAAAAATCAGAACTAAAAATCTTAGAAAAATAAAATGTCTGGAAAAATCTACTACGGATGCGTTGGGTATAGAAAAACTATCCTTTCGATGCACAGTGATATCTCTCTTGGTACTTTAAATGCAGCAATTGATGCTGTCGTAAACCAAATTAGTTCAAATTCATCTCCAAAATCCTCATCCAAGTACGATAGATTCCAACTTCAATTAATTGTGGATAAAGAATTATTTGCATTATGTGTTTGTGACGACACATTCCCAATGAGAGAATCATTTGTTTTCTTGGATTCAATAAAAAAAGCTTTTTGTGCCCAATTCGACCAATACACAATTTCAATTTCGGGACAAATGGAAATGTCTTCATTTAATCAAACCATTAAACAAATAATTGATAAACACAATGATTTTGATAACCACCAATTTAATAAAATTAAAAGAGAACAAGACGAAACACAAGCAATTATTAACACTGACATCGATAGAATGCTAAGGCGTGGTGATGTTCTTGGTGATTTAGAAGATGAGACAAGCCATCTCGTAGAATCTGCTGATGGGTTTAAAACATCAGCAACCAGACTCAAAAGGGCTATGTGGTGGAAAAATATAAAATTATATTTGATTGCGGGTGCTGTTCTCTTGATATTCCTAGTAATTCTTCTTTTGGCTGGATGTGGAATTACATTTGAACGTTGTATTCCAGACAAAGAGGAATGAAGTCGTTTATTCCTTTAAATTAATAAGTTTAGATTCTTATTTTTGGTTTCCAAAATCAACACCTTTTTTGAATTTCTTTTTTAATTTTAATTGTTTGGTATTCATTACTTGTCCAAAAAAGATTCGATCTTAAAAATACCTTTTCATTTCAGTTTATGTCTTTACAGCCACTCGTCGAAGAACTTCAACAGTTATTCCCTTTTGTCGATGCTGACGTTATTAAAACTGCTCTCATCGATTGTAACTATGATAAAAATGCCTGTGCAGAATTATTGTTCATGGCCCAAGAAAGTGGATCCACTGATGTTCCAACTTTTGTCGTTCCAACCGTGGACCACCACCAAGACGTTACCCTCATTTACAAGGATTCCGTTGTTACTATTAACAGGGACCAAATGATGGGGGACTCTAATCCCACCCTCAAAACAAAGGCAAACACATTAAATGAAGAATATAAAAGGGCCGCATTAGAAGATGAAGAAGCAGCACAGAAGGGCATCATACCCACAAACGTTATGATCGAAACTGACGAAAAAGCATATGAAAAGAAAGCGAAGAACAAAAAACACAAGTTTGTGGGTAAAGAAAAGGAAAAGTACTCTCTTCTTGACTCAGAAATAAAAGAAGGTTTGTTTTTTATTTATAACTTTTCAAGTGAAAAACAAATGATTTATGTCATTAGGAGACTTCTAACCAGTCTTATTTTTGTTTTAGGACAAAGAAATAATTTACAAATGCTTTTTATTGTACTTGGGTTTGAAAATTCCTCAATTTGAAATGAAAATTAAAATGACAATAAGTTTTCAGTCAAATTACTAAATATTTTAAAAACCACCAACCTGGTTCATCATGGCATCAATGACATCGCCATCTTGTAATCCAAGGTCAGAAGCAGTTTTATCTGGGGTAATTCTAACTCCGTCTGAAAGGAATCTGACGCTTGACATATTTAAACCTTGCTTATTACAGAAAGCTTCCATTAATTTTTTCAAAGGAGTGTTTTTCTTTATTTTGAAGAAGACTTCAGTTGAGTCCTGGGTAACTACTTTTAAATTAATTTGTTCATTATTAACTGGTTTGTCGTTTGTTTTTGTTGGTTCGTCTTTTACTGGGTCCCTAGAAGGTTCTTTAGAGATGTCATTCGATGGTGATTTTGCGGCGTCAGACATTATTCTTTAAACAGTTCTTTTCATTTTCATTTTTCTCATTTTAGGAATAATTTTGAAACATTGGATTCTTTTGAAGAAATAGAAGGAAATGGAAGATTCGAGGAAAAATGATTCTCCAACTTTAGTTTGCAAATAGCTTTTGTTTGAATTGTTGTTGAAACCCTACTGGGGTTGTTTGGAAAAGGATTTATGAAAAAACAAAATATTGTAATAACAAAAAAGAATCAATTGATCAACCCACCCACAACATCCATCAGTTTGTCCACATCTATTTTCACTCCGACATACAACTTGGCAGGTGGCAGTATTGAGATGAATTCCTGTATTACTTCTTTTTTAATTTCCAGCTGATGCGTTCTCCATTGGAGTTGGGATGAGAGACTTTCGCTGAGAATTTGCTGTTCTTCGATTCTTTCACCATTCCCTTCAATCATTTTTTCGACTTCAAGTATTATTTGGGAGTCTTTTGGTTGTGGTTTACCTTTGAATTTTATTTCGATGGCTTCTTTCATATATTTGTCTAATTGCTCATCACCATAAGCCCTCAGCGCGTTGGGAATAAAACGAGAAGGAGTAACTCCCTGTAAAAATCGATGGTACGACTTCATTATTCGGCTATTGTTGCCATATCTTTTCAATGCCTCTTGGAAGATCTTAAGTGCGGCTGTTTTCCTTCCAAACATAAAATATTCAACTTCGGCTGCGGCAATAAATCCGTATGGTTTCAAATATGGCTCCATTTCACGCACAACTTTTCTAAATCCATTCATGCCAAAGCCTCTTCCAGCCAGTTTTAATTTGCATACTTGTTCTAAATCTGAGTCATCACTTAACAGTTGTAATCCTTGTTCTGTATTTCCTTCTAACATCAAACAAAATGCCTCATACATTTTTAGTATTGGGCAATTTACTGCACAACGACCTCTCCGTAGTAGCGTCAATGCCAAACCAATATTTCCTCTTCTTTGAAAGTGTTGGGCACAAATAAGCCACGCTTGAGGATATCGATAGAACGTTAACAACATTTTGTTCATCATATAATAAATTCTTTCTTGCTGTGCTTTCATTTCCAATGATCTGGGACATATTTCATACCTTTGATCTTTTCCGTTTGATACATAATTTCGTTCCATATAACGGGGTTGGCCATCGAGTGTTGTTTCATAATCTAAAATATCAATAAAACTTTCCAACACTTGTTTGGCATAAAAAGATTTTGATTTGGTACAATAGTCAATTCCGTGTGTGTTTTTTAATTTTTCAGTCGTTTGATAATAAGAACTAAGTCTTAATTGACTTGTTTTTGTTACATCATAGGCCGCACGTTCTTCCTTTTTTTGTTCATCATCTAATTTTTCTTCATAACGAGCAAATAGGTCTTGTCTTTCAACCATTGGTATTCTTGAGATATCAAACATTAATCTTTTCAATAAATATTCATTACTTTGACTTTCAGAAAGAAATTCAACAAATTCTTTATATATCGAAGCAGAATTAATATCAAGTCCAACCAATTTAATGGCCAAACTATATGCTCCTTGTTGAATTTTTTTAAATTTTGCTCTCTCATGATCGTCAATAACTCCGGATGCTTTGTCATCAAAACAATTAAAAATATGTCTTATATATCTTTTAACTATTTCAACATCAGGAACTTGAACTAAACATTTCCTAAATATGTTTTCAATATCGTCCCTTGTGCCATATTTCATTTCTAAATCGATATACTCGCACCAACGATTTGCCGCGGTTGGGTAATCTTCTAAATATCTTTTATATAATTCCCTTCCTTGTTTCAACTGTTCTTCTTCACTAAAAAAAGGAAGCGCACCGAATTTACTTTCCCACGCCTCTTCATTTGGGGTTGTTTGCATGAACTTGTTTTTAAAATGAACATAACAAGTTATTTATTTTTTTCTTTTATTTTTTCCTTTTTATTTTCTTTTATTCCTAAAACTATTTAAACTTATTATTCTCAAACATGACGGAACAAGAACAATGCAATCAATTCATTAAATACGAAGATTATTTTGAAAGACAACACGATAAACTTAAAAAGTATAGAGTTGACACTTTTGATGAATGGCTTCATGGTAAAAAAGATGTTATCGATCAACCGCCACAACACCAGTCCGAAAGGAGATGTGTTGATTTTAATTGTTGTCATTCAGAAATGGATTCAATCCACTCACTTTATTGTCCTACATCCCGAATTCCATATGCCCATCAAAATTATTCTTACACAAGATATTTACAACCACCATTGTTGTGTTGTGCTAATCCAGCGATCACTATTACAACAAAATTTGTACATACCTCGATCAACAAAAATAAGAACCCAATATTCTGCATGAGATGGACGCCTGATGGAAGAAGACTTATCACAGGGAGTAATAAAGGAGAATTTACACTTTGGAATGGTTTACAGTTTAATTTTATTGGAATTAACTCTGCACACAATTCTGCCATAAGATGTATGTGTTGGAGTCATGATGGTGGTCATATGTTGAGTGGTGATGAAGTTCCAAATGAAAAGGGATATTGCAAAATTATGTATTGGAATTCATCATTGGCCCCAGTCGAACAATTGGAGGCTCACACTGAATTGATCAGAGAAATTACATTTGCCCCAACTGACACTCGTTTTGCGAGTTGTAGTGATGATAAATCCGTGTGTGTTTGGGATTTTAATAAACAGAAATGTGAAATAAAGTTTGATGAAAGTGAGAACAGTGTAAGTTCAGTGGATTGGCATCCAACTGACTCCTTGATATTAAGTAGTTCAAAAGGAAAGGTGAGAATTTGGGATGCAAGAACAAAAGAAAAAGCTGGAATATTTTCTCCTCACTCAAATGAAATTAATAAGGTTCGATGGAATAAAAATGGGAATTGGTTCTTAACTTGTTCGAAAGACCTTAAAATAAAGTTGCATGACATTCGTATGCTTGGGTTTAATAGGCCATTGGTTACGTTTGTTAGGCATAACAAGGATGTTACCGCCATAAATTGGCATCCAATCCAAGAGGATTTGTTTGTTTCTGGAGGGGCAAATGGAGTTGTATGCTTTTGGGATACTGAACACTCGACACCAATTGGGGAGATCCCTGTTGCACATGATGGTGCTGTTTGGGATTTGCAGTGGCATCCAGTGGGTCATTTATTAGCGTCATGTAGTCATGACCAAACAACAAAGTTTTGGAGTAGGGATCGATGTGGGGACTCTTTGGAAATTAAAAAATATCAGGGAACAAACAGGGATTATGACCCAATTATTGCGATGTACGATGATTATTGTGAACAACCATATTCTGCAGAGGTATTTGTTCCAAATGTTACCAACACTGCGAGACTTCACGGTTTACGTGATATTTGAATAAAATTGACTTTTTTATTAAAAAACGTTTTGTTATTTCATGTTTGAATGAAGGAATCAATTAAATATTGGCCTAACAGCGCAGAAATAGGCCAGCACCCCCAGGCAAAAGGCTATTTGAATTCCCAACATTATAACCGAGCGAATTCCCCAAACTTTGACTGGATGTTCTTTTATGAACAAACTATAAATTGCAATGCCAACAAACATTGGTGGGAAAACGTAACCCATAATAAATAATACCATAATGTATGGATGTTCAATAGTATCATCATCACACTCTTCATTTTTATCAATATCTAATTCAAAAGTATTGAGATGCTCATAGTTGGCTGACATTTGAAAATAAGAAATTTTTAAGATTCTCCTTGATCGAAAATCTTCTATTCGAAAAAAACGTTTTTAAGAGGGAAATTGATTAGTTTACCATGAGGCATATTCAAATCCCCATCTTTCCCAATCCGCAGAACACAAATGCTTCATTTCTAAATCACGGCAAAGCGCCCCTAACATACAAATTGAGTTATCAATATTATGACAAATAGCAGAATGTTCATAGCATGGAATTGACATTTGCAACCCACCGTTTGCACCCAAAGAAGCGACTGGATCCCTTTCTGGAACGACTGCTTGGGTTAAAACGCTTATGCTCTGTTTCTTTAATCCAAGACTTTTTCTTCCCAAATAAATTCCAGGAGGTGATATTCCAAAACTCAATAACCCCAAATCACTTCCAACAATGTTCGCAATGCCACCCCCAAGGGAATGTCCAGTTAGGACTATTGGAATGGAGGGGTCTAGTGATTTTTGTTTTAACACAGCCCTTTTTGCAATATCAATAAGGTATAAAGAGCCTCTCGGAAAAGCCTGTGACCCAAAATAGGACAGTGCATAACTTATCCACGACAGTACTTGATCTGTGAAAATGGGGAATATCGATACTGACATCTCTGGAAGTGCGGATTCGAAAAACAATTGAACATCATGGATGCAGTCAACAATAGAATATGTCCCTCTAAATGAAATAACCTTCAAATTTAATTTGGCATTATATGCCACCAAGTAATAAAGAGAAGCCTCATCAACATAAAAATCAACTTTCCAGCCTTTTGGTTGAAGATACGAATAAATGAGTTCATACCCTCTTGTTTCATTCAATTGTTTGGCATAGGCAAGGTAACTCAAATAGCCATACTCCTTTGGTGAAATTCCATAAGAATCGAAAGAACAAAGGTGTGAATTTTGCAACGTTGTATCTTCGATATTGGTTGTTTTAGTGTAATGGCTTGGTTGAAATCCTTCAAGACTAACTTGTTTTTGATAAAACAGCCCATTGAGATGGCTTCTAAAATTACTATATTCTTTTGTTGCCTTCAGTGAGTCTGAACTAACATCAATATCCCTCTGGCTTGGGGCGTTTTGAAATAATGAGGAGAGCGTCGACATCTCCACAACGAGCAGTAAAGTGAATAATAAACAAAACAAAACAACAAGGACAAGGGAAGACTCAAATTTAAAACCAAACAACCTTTCCCTCAGCTGTTCAAAAATTTCATATTTTGAATCAACGTCATATTCAGGCGTATTTAAGGTTATCACTTCCAAATCCTCACCATCAGGAGGGTCAATCTCTTCAAATGGTTGTTCATGATCATTTTCCACTCGTTGATATCCTGAAGTCGAACTAATAGAAAAACTGGAGTATGGAATGGATTGTTGTTGTCTTTTTAATGCGTGGATTGCAGGAATAAAACCAGAAGTGATTGACACAAAAAAGAAGATCCAATAACAGACAAGAGTCGTTCCATAACTTGCTGAGTCAACAGTCACAACGATCAGAGAAACAAAAAAGAACAGGAAAAGGATTGTAAGGACAAAAGTAACAAGAGAATTCGATATTTTCTTTGCCATTTCGGAACACTTAGAAGTTAGAATATCGACAACAAGTTTTAAAAAAGAACAAGGAAGGCATAACGGAATGACTTCGAACCATGGAATAGTCCCAACAATTCTTTTTGTTTTGTACAATTCAGAAACAAAATCAATAATTAGGGTCATTGTGAAATACAGCATTAAGGCTGACCATCCAAAAATTAAATAAGTATACCCAATGGCGTTTATTAATATTGTACCGCCAAGTATTTTACATAAAACCATTCCAAAAGCGATAGCGATTAGTAAAAAGAAAATAAATAAACTCATGTTATCAGTGATAATAAGTAACACCCGAACAACACCAGAGAAAATATCTTTTAATTTAGGGACTTTATAGTTTTTAAATATTTCCCTTAGCTGGGTTGAAGCTCCTTTTCTTTCATTTGGTAAATATTTCATCTTCCATAAGGAATAACTTTGAAATGTTTTTTCCATGTACTCTTTAGCAAAAAGGACATATCTAAAAAGGACAGAAACGCAAAGTATACTCCCATATATTAACAATACAATATACATTGAATGAGTAATTAAATAAGAAACTGAAGTGATAAAAATAATACAAATTCCAAACAACATAAATGATGAGAAAAACAATAATTGGAATTGACAAGCCATTGAAGCCGCATAAAACACACTATTTAAAGTAAAAAATAATTTGGTTGGCAAATCTAATTGGTTCATGACGAATATAAAATTTTTCAGTTTGACTTATCGTATTTTTGATTTTTTAGTTGAAAAAAAAGGAAATGATTTGTTGGTAAATAA
This sequence comes from Entamoeba moshkovskii, assembly GCA_002914575.1. Taxonomy (NCBI): domain Eukaryota; phylum Evosea; order Mastigamoebida; family Endamoebidae; genus Entamoeba; species Entamoeba moshkovskii. The sequence goes on from NWBR01000907.1 coordinate 230,237, forward strand.
AAACTAACTCAATCACTTTTACTTCTTGCACAATCAGCCGCACCAATAATCAAATCGATTTGTCCGAGAAGTTGTTGCATATTTTTATTCAGTTGTATTTCTTTTTCAAGTCTCTTTTGCATCTTGAAAAACATTTCGTCAAACACCACACTTTTTCCGAGGTCTTGGGCATAAAGGTCTAATAACTGAGACATTACCTCAACTAATATTTTAGTGTGAAGTGGATTGGGAATTGAATTAATCAAGAATGACATTAATGGTTCAAGTGTGTTTTCATCACGTCTTGACAATGCAATTTTTAAACCATTCCTGTACAATATTTCTCTTATTACTGAAATAATGACTGTTTCATTCTTTGTTGCCAAGGCCTTATCAAGAGCATCATCATAATCAAACTTCCTAATGTTCAATGATATTTCATTTTCTGTTTTATTTGTTTCCTCAACTTTCTTTTCTTCTGTTGTTTGAGTTTTTCCTTGGAAGAAATATTTGGCGGACGAGGCGGAATGAGTTTCTTGTTGTGTGGGTTGTTGTTTTGCAAACAAAATAACTTCTCCATTCGTTAATCCAACGGCAAATGCGGTCGAGTCTTTATTCATATCAAAAGAAAGAATTGGAGAAGGATAAACGAGATTATGTAATTTGATATAGTTTGTTGTTTCATAAACGTTTATTGAACAATCCAATGACGATGAGAATAATCTGTTGCCTTCATTATCAAATAATACATTCATCACAGTGTTTGTGTGATAACTATAATCAGAAATTTGTGCTCCCGCAGTTGAATCCCATACCGTAACCATCTGACCATTTGCAACAGCTATTAAAGTTCCAACAGGATGAAAAACGATGTCTTCGATGGGGCTTTTATGTTTTAATGTTACAACATTGCTTTTGGAACGAGTGTCGTATAAAACGACTGTGTGGTCGTACGATCCTGAAGCAATTAGATAAGGGTTTGTTGGGCATTGGACAATGGAATGAACTGAGTCTGTGTGGACACAGTACGATGAGATAGCAGCTTTTGTGGCGAAATCCCAAGTTTTAACGGTCATGTCATCACCACTTGAGTAGATAACGTCTTTTCCCCAACAAACAGTCCTTACAGCAGAAGGATGCCCAGAAAGTGTTCTTAAAAGGGTTTTGTTGGCAGAGTCAAAAACACGAACTTTACCATCAGCACATCCAGTCGCCAGTAAAGCACCATCTTTCCTATACTCGCAGGCGTGCACAAAATCTTTGTGTCGTGTGATAACTTTGGGTTGACTCTCGGTGCTTGAGTGAACAAAAACATTCATGCCACTACAAAGTGCGAATGTTTGTTTTTGTGAAGGTGAAAATCTTATACATTTTGGGGATGGATATGTGAATGATGATAATGGGGTGAAATCGTCCCAATATTTCCCTTCCAATTCGTTGTCTTTCTTTTCGTGTGGCGCTTTAAATAAAGTGAATTGAGCTCTTTTTGCCATGGAACAACAAAATCACTTAAAAAGATAGAAAAAACCCTGTAAACCCTTTTTATTGGCCGTTTCAACTTTATTTCAGTCGTTTATTTTTTCAGAAAATGACTTAACCAACCAATTCAAGTATGGAAAACAAATTTTAATTAAAATCGGGTCGCAGTTGAATATATCCATGTGGCGAGGCCTGGAATACCAATAAATGTTTCTGTTTTTGAACGCAATACGGCCATAACTATGAAAAATACTTTAATTGCGATATAAACAAAAATTAAAAAAACGTACAACGTTTGAAAGAAATGACCAACCGCAAGGCATAAAATGAGGAATGGAAGTGAAACAATAAAAAATGCCGCAAATAAAAATATGGATTGAAGGGCATAAGCTTTGCAGTATGAGTTGGTTTTTTCTAAATTCAATATTAAAATTCCAGTGATCGCAGAACAACTCGCCAAAATGGATTCTACTACCAAAGGAATTCCTGTGCTTGTGGTCCCAGTTGCAGTTTCGAATGACATAACATCATCAACATCCATGTCAATATATTCGGCCATTATTTATTACAATTATTTATGAGTTCCACTTAATTTTTCAGTTTGTCCTTCTTTTTTGCTTTTTAGGATTATTTTTGTTATTGGAAATGTTATTCGCCTCAATTTGTTTTTAGAAGAATTCAAATAATTGCATCTTTATCGAAAAATCAACTTTTGGCGAAAAAAACTAATATCTCATCTTCATTTAGATGGCTAATACCACACAACCTGTTGTTATTTCTGGAGAACAACCAAAGGAAACTGAAACCAATAGTTTCAATGGGAAAATAATTGAAGAAGAAAACCAAAATTCAGGAGAACAAAAATCTCAAGAGGAGAATGAGGATGACGACATTATTGAAATTGAACCCATTGTCGAGAACACTGTTGCTCTTTCTAATTGGAAACAACTACCCGGAAAGGTTGTCATAAAAGTTGTTGTTTGGCTCAAGGAAAGAATCCAACAAACCATTGACCTTTCTATCCATTTCTTCCTTTCTCCAACTAAGAAGGTTGTTGCTTTTGTTCAGAGACCAGTCATTAAAAAGATTGCCATTGGAGTAACTTCAATTGCATTGTTTGGTGTTTGTGGATATGCATTTGGATATATTCCCTATCAGTTTGTCAAGCAATCAAAGTCTTTGTCTTTTCATTAACAAATAATCAATTTTGTTATTCGAAGGAAGGGTTTTTAATTTTTTTAGCTTGAACTTGGGAGTGCCATAATGAGAAGCAAGTCAAACCGAGTGTTTTCTTCGCAATTCATAATTGACGATTCAAAACAAAACAAAAAAGAAAAAGCAACAAAACCAAAGAAAGAAAATAGCGAGAAAACAAAGGCAAAAAGCACAATAGACGACATCTTCGGTGGTTTAAAAGGAAAGCCAAGAAAGGATGATGCTGCGAAACAAAAAGAGGAAGAGAAAATGAAAAGGAAAGAAGATAAAAAGAATGGAAATAAAAAGATAAAAAGAACCGAAGAGGGATATCGGATTTATTCTCTTGAAGAACTGGGTTTGGACAAAAATAAATTTGGTGGAAATACCCCTTTATGTCCTTTTGACTGTGACTGTTGTCATTAACATATTTTAATTGACTTTTTGGAAAATAAATGCCAAAGAATTCTCATAAATTAACTAGTTAAATCGATTTTATATAATAATACATGAGTTAACACCTTCAGTGGGATGGTTTGAAGCCCACTCCCTAACAATAATGTCAAATAAATGGTTGATATTTGTGTAATCTAACGCTGATGTTTCCATAAACAAACACGAAATTGATTCAGAAAATGATTGTGCGGAGGCATAAACAACTTCTCTACGTTTCTCATCACATTTATTCCCAACAACAACGATTGGTGTGTTTTTTGAGTAGTCCTTCCTTAACTCAAACACACGATTTAGATATAATGGCAAATGTAAAAATGAATCTTTGTTTGTAATTGAATACATCACCACAAAGGCGTCTGCTTTCAAGATAAATTCATCATTTTGAGTTGTCATTGAAGCATTTGTGTCGACAACCCCAACAAGATACTCAGTTCCGTCAATAGAAACCCTTGTGACTTGAGTTTGGTTAGCATTTTGCAAACAGTCAGACATAAATACATTGGTAACGAATCTCATCATAAGGCTACTTTTTCCAACCCCATCATCCCCCAATAAGACCACAGTAAGACTTTTCATAAAAAAAGAAAGGAATGAAAAATAGGAGTTCAGTTAAAAAAAGAAAAAAGTGATGACCCGAAAAATTTAATGGTCAATTAAGCTTTTCATTTCTTCCGAAAATTTAGAAGAGTAATCAGGAGTTGCTGTGGTCATGTCATTGTACAAAGACATTATTTTTTTTCTGTAATTACTCTTGATTTGTTCTCTTTTCTTTAAATAATTTCTCATTCTTTCAGTTTCCATTCTCGCGTGTAAACCTTCAAGTCTCTTTTGTTTTTCTTTGAGTTGTTTCAATTCACGAGCTTTTTTTTCTTTTTTTGCATTATCCACAGCAATTTTTTCTGCTTTTTTCAATGCATTTTTATTGGCTTCTTGTTCGTACTTCAATTTTTTTAAGTTCTCTTCGGATTTTTTTGTTTGTTCCTTGACTTCTGTTTGTGTCACATTTAAGGTTGTGTTATTGATAACTTGACTTGCATTTGGTTGTATCAAAGTTTGATTATTATTGGGAACTATGTTTGTGTAATTAGTGGAATTTGTTTGTGGAGGAACAAATGGAGTGGTTGTTGGGGTTTTAACATCAACAGCACTTGAAAAAGCGATTAATAACAGCAAAAACAACATTATGATTTTTAAGATATTGTTTTTCGATTTAACAAAAATGAAAATTAAAAAAGAATTGAATAATTTTTAAAGTTTGAGTTGGAGATTATTCATTCCACCTTCATGTCCTTTGAGGAACTCATTGAAATTCAATTTTGGGCTTATGACAGCAAATCAAACGCTTCAAGAAATGTTAAAATTGATATTCCAAAGGATTGGGTTGTAGATTATTCCCCCTTGGATGAATCTAAGTTTTTACAAGAAACAAAACCAAAACCAAGGGAATCCTTTGATTCTCAGCCCCCAATTTGCTATAGAGGCACAAAATCTACCGCCAGACTTCAATACACCTCGGATGGATCGGCTACGTTGCTCATTTGCAACAAAAGATTCAAATTAGAAAGGCGTTCCGCATTTAAATACAGCGTGGTGTTTGTTTTTTAGTGTGATGTAAAAACGGAATTAATCAACGCAGTGTTCCCAAAAAGGCAATGGTTCGTGATTCAATTGAAAAAACTTCATTTGAAATTGCGGATACACGAGTACGGAAAGAAAGAGAAAAATATGAAAAGCTTTTCGATTGCCCCATCGCCCTGACTTCTGAGTTTTTAGAAGAAGATGACGATGATAGAAAAAAGGATTTTTCTTTGAATGTCGATGAAGAAAAGGAAAGGTTGTTGAAAATAAAGAATGGAGGCGAGAGCGATGAGGACTGATCCGCCATGAAATGATTGAGGTTTTATTTTTGTTTTTCAAATTGGTTTCCGAAATAATTTTTGTTTTCAGACCGAAAAAAAAACGAATAAGAACTTAAAAAAAACCGTTTAAAGTTCAGTTTTAATATGTTTTCTCCCACTCTCGGTGAATTAAATCTAATGCAAATCGATTTAAATACGGACATTGTTCGTATGTTCAAAGTAGAAATACAAAGAATCATTGTACAAAGTGTTTCTTTGGAAATAATTTCAAACTCACAAGAATTCCAGAGCAAGTTATGCACTCACGACCACTGTAAATGGGTCATGGAAGTTATTGGTTGTGGTTTTACTTTACCAGTCGATGACCACAAAACTATAGCACATTGCATCTCAATTTATGAAGAATGGTTTGTTAAATCCCAAAATGTCCCAACCCCAATTGAAGAAACGCGTGATCACTACGACCGAGTCGCAATGACCCAATTGACAAACCTTTTATATCAACGAAGCGGAAGTGCTGAAAGTTTGAATGGATACGCTGAATTATGTCTAAGGGCCATTTTAATACTGAGAACTATTGGAAGGAGATATCAACCTGGAAGTGATATGTCAAGGCAATTGGTCTGTTGTTTATTGGGTTGCATGCAAGACGTTTGTGGGAAACAACACGTAAATTCCCAAAGTGTCATAATTTCATATATCTCAGAAAAATTGATTCACGCAGTGTACGAAATTTGGCTTAACTACGGGGAGGCGGATGAAGAACTCTGGGGTGTTTTCCAAGAGTCACACAAAGTTTGGGCTAAAACGAAGGAAGTGGCACTTGCATGGGTTGAAATTACACTAAAATTGCAAAAAGCGTTTTTGGCGGCTGTTGAGGCAAAACAATCAGACGTTAACTTAACGATTTCAACAGAAAAATCCCAAGTGTCCTCCCATTTTTCTTTGAAGTATTTCTTGAAGACTTGGATTCGCTTTATTCATTTGTGTGGAACTCCCGCTCAATTACAAGATGCCGCAGTTGTGTTGGTCGTGACCGACGGAATTTCTTTATTCATAAAGAACATGATTGAGTCTTATAAAGATGGCAGATATCTAAATGCACCCGATGGAAATGCCATTATTAAGTTGTTTGGAGAACCACTTTCCCAAGTCATTCTTTGTTTGGATCATATTCGTTATGAACTTGCCGTAAACGTTGCAGTTACCGTCATTGGAACTGTATTTGGAGTGACAACCCCAAGAACAACTTTTAGACCAGAGAATTTAGCTGTATTGTATCAAGTTTTGAGTGAGGCCATATTATCTCGAAATGGAAAAATTATACTTTCTGGAATTAAAATATTAAACAGACTTCTTTTATTATCTTTCCCGTCCCAAGAAATTCTATATCCTTCCATTATTAAGGCTGCCACTAAAATCGCCAGTATGGTCGATCCGGGAAGTCAAGATACAAGAACTGGTTGCATTGAATTACTTGGGTTGATCCACCTTTCTTTCTCGAAACAAAGACAAGAGGTTGCCTGTCACGAAATTGGATCAGAAAACATATTTTGTTTCAATAATTTCCCAAAACAATTCTACTCTATTTGTGAGGCCTTTTTACAAACCGAAACAAATCCCGTGAACTTGAGGGATCTTTTTATATTGTTGTCAAGGTTCTTCAATGATACTGTCCCAAGAGAAGGTTCTGCTGTTGTCGAACAATTCATTCCACTCCTCGAAAAGAATATTCATAAGTATGTGGGGGCCTTGGTTGAAAAGAGGCTTCACGATTCTTTTACCGAGATGATGAGAGTTCTCAAGACTGTTTTAACTGAAGTAAGAGCAAACAAAGTGTTGTTGAATCTGCTAATGACCATTCATTCCTTCATTGAAACATATTATAAATCATCTCCAATTATTGATGATTTCTTACAAGTTTACTCAATCTATTTCGGGGCATGTTATTCCTTTATCCAACAGGATATCCTTTTAAAAATTATTGGTTTATGTGGGCAGATTTGCGCATGGTTTAATGATCAACAAAAGCGTGCTTCATTGGAAAACTATACATTCCCACAGTCATTACTCTCTTCGTTGCAAACTGATGTTATTGACCATTTTGAGGAAATGAACGAAGTCATTATTATGAATGCCTACAATGACAACCAAATCCAAGCATTTGATGAATACATGAAGATATTTGTCTATCGGGACCAAGCAGTTATAACTGTTGCTGAACTTCCATGGCAAAAAGGAAGTGGAGTGGTTATTGTAAGAACCAAATACGGTAAAATTTCTCGCCACATCCATTTAACTCATGATGAATCGAAAAAACCAATTATAACTGGCGTACTCGCCGAGAATTCCGATGAGATTCAAGATGAAGAACCAATCCCAGTTTCATGGCTTGAAGAATTCAATACAGTCTCTTTGGACGAAATTGTTTCTGCTGAACAATCTCAAAACAATATTCCAAAGGTGTTCAAGAATGAAGATGTTCTTCCTGCGTCTGTACTGAGAAATGCCACTCTTTCATGCAAGGCAGTGATTTCAAGAACCCTTATTGGTGCGCTTGGTTTAGTTGATTTATCCGGTGAAAAGCTTCATCCATTGAGTTTGAGCGATGATTTAATCACCAGTTTATTAGAACTCGATGTTCTCCCAACAAGAAATCTTATTGGAGTAACAATATTGTATGGCCCTGATTCTTCTTCTCCATCTCCAATTTACAACTCAGTTATCCGAGGACTTGGACATATTGTTGATCCACAAACTCATAAAGGATTCAGTGGACTTTATGCTGGAAGTGACCAAAAGTTTATGTATTATTCAAATGAAGAAGCGGAAATGGTATTCCACATTAATACCCTCGGGGGATTAAATGAAGAAGAAGCTGTGGATGCAGATAATATTGTTGTGTTCTGGAATTCATCCCCATATGACACTGAAATCGAAACAATCGAAGGTAAATTCACAATCATTGTCCTTCCAACACAATCAGACGTTTTGAGGGTCATGACAAATTCACCATGTGGTGTATTGATCAAGGAACAGTTAGTTTCTCCTGCTTCCCTTCCAGGGCTCATTAAGCACGCCGCATTGAATTACTCAAGACCTGTTTATATCGCACCAACAACAAATCCAATTTATAAAAGAGGTGAATATATCCGCTCATTGAATTTGTTTGTTGATGTCCAAAATCCACGACCTGAAGTTCACTGCATGTTGTCTTCAGAAATTATGCAGAACGTCAACTCATCCAATCTTCAATTCTGTGTTGAAGTTGCGAAAACTGAAAAGAAAGACCAACGCAGTAACTTCCTTAAACGAAAACAAACCCCCAAACCAGCAAAAGTTGAACCAACAGATGTTGACACAAAGAAAAAAGGACGTTCATTTAAATTTAGTTTCTTCAGCAAAAAGAAGAAAGACGAGAAGGAGGGGAAAGGTGACAAAAGAGATTCAGAAAGACCACCAATTAATTGATTTCGTTTTCTTTTGTTTTTAACCAATTTTTTTATAAAAAATCACGAGGACAAACAGTTCATGGCGGACTTACAACACTTCACTTCTTTAAAAATTTCTAATATCTCAAAAACGACGACATTTGAACAGTTGTCAAAGACGGTTGTTATTCCAAATTCTCTTAATAATCGGATTAAAATTAATTATCCTTGTTTTTATGGGACAAATCAACAAAAGGGTTATGCTTTTGTTACTTGCAGCAACGAAGAGTCGGCTCAATATGTTTTAAAGCATTTTAATAAAAAAGTTATTGATGGAAAAGAATGGGTTGTTACCCCAGATATTGGCCTGCAAACAAAAACTGAAATTGCGTTGAAGGGACTCGCCGACCAACTGCTTCTCCCAGGAAGAGAAAAGTATATCCCGAGCGTGGATTGGAGTAAATTTCAAAATGTTAATGATGTCAATGAAATCCTGGAGTTGTCCCAAAAGAAACAAGCATTCTTATTGGTTTGCACAACCCGAACAAGCTACCTCATCAGGAAATTGGCGAGTTCACTGCTCAAACAAAAGCAAAGAAACGAAAACCAAATCATTTTAATGATAAATGAATGCATGGAAAACAGCAGTGTTATTGAAGAGTACAAAGTGGTATCAATTCCATGTTTAATCATTTTATTAAATGGGGAAGAAAAACAAAGGGGATATGTTGATAAGTTAATGAATTTCAAATGAAAAGAATAAAAGAAGGGAGAGGAATTAAGATTTTTTTTCTTTTGGTTAAAAAGTTGGAAAAACAAAAAATAAAATGAAAAAGATAAAAATAAACTAAACTGAAAAAACATATTTAATTAATGAGTTTATCGCCCAAGCTGCCTGATGCCAAACTTAAACGTCGGACAGTCGTTGACATTAAAAAAATTGCACAGCTAAGAGAAATATTCAATTGTTATGATACTGAATGTGTTAATGAATTAAATACCGAACAACTTCGAAGATATTTTGCAAAAGAAAAAAACTTGCATTTGTCCCAAGAGGATATTAAGAAAGTACTTTCTGATATATTACAATACAATTTTAGATTGCCATTTACCGATTTTTCCCAATTAAACGATTATATTGAAACCAATAAAACGGTATTAGCGGAAGTTTGTCTTTTTAAATAAATCTAATGTTAATATTTCTCGTACTCATTCATTGTAGAAAAGTGACGAAAGAAATCAATACTCCGTTTTATTCGAAAGACAATTAATCGAAGACAAAGACAGACTTCCAAAAGGATCAAATATCTTAAGTTCGAAGGATATCACCGTTGTTCTACAAAAAAGACCAGAAATTATTCATTTAAAATACATTGAAGGAATTTCTACAATTCAAAGTGATTCCATTGCAAAATTATTTATGGACGTGTTATTTGCTGATTTATGTGAAATTAGTTTTAAAAAAGTAATTTTTGAACCTCCTCGTGCATTCCAATCAAAATACGTACTTTTCGATGGGGACGAGAGCATTGCCAGCACAGTTTCTATTGGACTTTTAAATAATGATAACTGTGTCGAAGACAGACGAAACCTGAGAGAACCACTTTTTGATATGGTGAGAACACAAACTAAATTAAACATTCCACAAACTAAAGTAACTAGTTATGAACCTCTTTCGTATTATTCTTGTCAAATAACTGATATTCAATTTGGGGTATGCACAAATGCAAAAGGATTTATTGAACCATTGTATGGATACTTTGCTATTTATGATTATAACGAGCATGAGAAGAAATTTGTTAAAATAACTGAAAGTTATAGAGTGGATATCAATAACTCTGATGTGAGAGTTTCAGGACAATGGATTACTTCAAAAGACATCCAACGTGATGTAAACAAATTTATTCTCCCAATAGAAAGGAGCAAATACAAATCACATGATCTAAAAGGTATTTTGACTATTTATAAAAATGCGGAGGCCGACTTACTTCAACGGGAAATATACTTCACAGAAAAAAAGAATATCAAACCAAGGGAGGTCAAAAAATTCATTATGGACAATATGTATCTTCAATATGTTTGTGTTGGGCTCGCAGAATTCCGTTTCTCGATCGATGGAAAGTTAAATGTTGCTCCAAGTCTCGGATTTTACCAATTAAAAATCGAAAAGGAAGAAGACCTCATGGCGCTATTCTCATCTTCTGTTCGTTCAAAACCAATCAATGGGGGATGGAAAATGAAAATAACACAAATTAATTTGGAGGCAATGGAAAATATCATTGACTGGAATGACCATGGAGTTGAATCAAACGAGGTCACTGAGAATTCAACAAGAATTCTTCAACCTTTGGAAATGAAAGAAAACCAATACAGCCACAACTTATTTATTTATCCTTTGAAACTCACATCATCTTCTTTTTCTTTAAAAAAGAAAATGAATAGCTCTATTGTAAAGATATATCTCCACGACACTCAGTCAATTCCTGAAGTGAAAAGTTTAGAAGCATTTTATCCGATCCTTCCAGGAAGACCTTTTGATAAATGTTTTACAACAGCCGCCCCTTATGCCAAGAATAATGTGTACTTTGAAGAAGCCAAAATGAAATTACCAATTAACCTTTGTGATGCACATCATTTATTATTTGTTGTAGACGACATTTTTGATGATGATCCAACAACTCGAGAAACAAGATTTGGATATCTTCATTTATTTGAACATGGACATTTGATTCAAAACGATGTTTATAAGATAGAATTATATAAAGGTCCAATAATGGAATCTTATTTGAATGCAAAAAAAGTCGTGGACTCTAGGAAAACTATTTTACACGTCAGATTAAATTTCCTGACTCAATTTATGATTCAAGATGAGACCATTTATAAATTGATACGTTCAGTCGAGCTAAACTCTTTTAAATCCGTTGACAATGTCCTTGAATTATTTTCTAAATTGAAGAAAGGTCAGTCGTATAAAAATCAGTTGATTCATTCATTTCCATTACTTATGAAATTAATATTGAATTTATTTACAAGCGAAATTAATGAACCTGAAAATTCTAAAAACTTGGTTTTTTCTATGTTACATTTGATGGACGCAATTGATGATGAATCGGTAAAAGAAACATATGCCAAAGATCAATTTAAAGAAGATTTAAATCAACCACAAAAAGACGCAATTTTTGACCCATTAACGAGTGCCTTAGTTAGTGCGTTGTCAGTTGGCGACAATTTCGAGAGTTTCTCAAAACATATTAGCTTCTTTTTGAAAATTATAACCAAATCACTCATTTTTTGGATGCAAAAAGAGGAATTATTAGAAAAAGAAGATCGGTTCAGAATCATTGAAACTCAATTCTCCGAAGTGTCAATGCAATTTAAGAGGGATTTGATTGAATTGTCGGAACAATTGGCAATTTTCATGAGGCGTTCAATTCAAAACAAAAGGTATGGCTATTTGAACAATTTAAATTTCGTTATTGGTCAATTTTTGAAGAACTTACTTCGATTTTATTCAAGATCCACAGTAATGGAAGCCTTAGAGGCTTATGTTGACTCACTTTCATGTTTCTTCGAGAAAAAAAGTAATACAACATTTTACCCAAGCAATGTTAAAGGTGGAAATGATGGCGAGGATAATTGGAAAATTATTCAATTGTTAAAAATTGATTTTATACGGGACTTGAACCAATTCCCTTATTTCTACGAAATAAATGTTCCTTCAACTTCACCATTAGTTTCATGTTCTAAATTCATCGAAATTATTTTCAACAAACATTATTTCGCAGAATTTACTGTTCAACGATTAACTGACTCAATGGCACGTGATGATTCTGTTTGTAAGTATGCGTTGATGGCACTGGCAGAACAAATCATCAGGTTAGATACTTATCGGGGCTGGTCTGATCAAGAAAGGTCATGTGTTGCCGAAATGTATTTTAGTTATGTCAATTACGTTTGCATCGAATATAAACGAATGGTCACTCGGTGGCATAAAATCCAAACCACTCCAACTTCTCACCCCCAACCCGACGATGTAAGTGCAACCAATTCTTCAGAAGTAGTATTAGAACAACCACCCGAAATATCAGGAAGTTACTTACAAATTCTTTATTTATTATTCTTCTGGGTATTTAAGAATCTATCCCACCAAACACTGTCTGATTTGATAAGAAGAACAAATCAATCATTACTTAAAACTATTTTAACTGTTACAAAAGATGGTTTGAGTGTTATTGGTCAATTACAAAACAATAAAACGTTTATCATGAATGAATTTACTGAGATGCTGAAAAGAAGTCGAGATGAGCTTTGTGAGGGCAAAGATCTTGGATTGGTTCCATATGCCTTTTCGCTCAATACTTCAACAGAAAATATTATTGGAAATGAAATGATCATTGATAACGTGAATTTAGTTGCACTTGAGATTGTAGACACCATTTTTAAAATGTATTTCACAAGAGACGATCTTCCTGTTGTGTCCATTTTGTTTTATGTATTAGGAAAATCTTTGTTTAACACATGTATGACAAATACTTATTATCCACTGTTTCTTTCATATATAAGATTCATTATAAGGCAAAAAACTGAATTTCTGTTCCAAAGTAATTCTACTCTTGCATTTGATATTGTAAATGGGCTTATATTTTTGTGCACAAAAAGATCTCCACCTTTGAGACAAGAAGCCATTGCCACACTCTATCTCTTTACCAAAAAAGACTATGAACGAAATGAAAAATCAACAAGAGTCACTCAGATCCATATTATTAGTAGTTTATTTGATATCCATTTACATTCCAACGATCCCACCATTTCCTCAAGCCAAGAAGTTGCTGATAACTATATTCATAAAGCCATTGAATTATTACTGAAATGGGCAAAAGAGGATTATGTAACAAAGAAAAGATTATCCACAGATCCTACCCCATTGTCGAATTCTGCAAAAATGATTGGGTCTCAACTCGAAAAATGGAATAAATTCTCCGAAGAAGAAAAATTAAAATTAGTGGCGTCAATCCAAAAAGAAGTACAGTCTGTTGGTAAACGAAGGTGTGTTTTAAGAGCACTGGAATATCTGAAAGATATTTGGGGAGGAAATAATAATGTGGTTTCTGAAATAAACAAGTTATGCGACATTGTCATTCCATTGGTCGAGCAAGAAGACCAAGGTTTTCTTCTTGAACACAAAGCGTCTGAACTTGCGACTGAGTGGATGGTCAACATGAGGGACGCCGCCGCCCTATTAACAAAAGAAGATGTCAAAGAAGAATCATTAAAAGCAATGGAAGAATCTCTTCGATTACAAACAACAACCCTTATCGATTTAATCAAACAAATTGAAGCTTTGGGAAGTAAATTTGGATTATCTCAAAGAAATTTATTGAGTGCAATGCAAAAAATAAATGATTTGACCCAGGTTAGGCTGAAGGAAATTCAATCAGATGGTTCATCAAGAACTTCGAGCCAAGAAAAAACCCAGAAATTTATTGATAACCAAGAGAGAAATCGAATTGAAACAGCAAAGGAATATAAAAAAATTAAAGAAGAAGCAATGACAAAAACTACACTCCTCGAGGCCGCTGAGTTTACACTTCAACAGTATAGAAATTTACAAGACAACATAGAGAAACGACACCGAGAAATGAAAGAAGAAGATATTAAATGCAATGGAATGCCTGGATGGGAAAGTGTTTTTGCGCAATGGGAAACAATACTTCCAAAATCAGTTTCGTTGGTAACCGAACTCATTGATATTCAAACTGTCCTTGATGGGTTAAATCGAAATGAATTACTCCACAAAGAAGACGTATATGCCGAATTTGCAGCCTCAGAACAATTAATAAAGATCTGTGCATGGTGCATTGAAGTGAACGAAATTGTTCATTTCCCACTCGCTTGTGTTGGGGAATTAACACAAAAAATTCTTATTGCGAACGAGTTAATGAAACAGTTCACAAGTATTGAAAAAATGATTCAATTCGTAAAGACAGAGTATGTTGATGCTGAGACCAAACAACAAAAGAAGTATATGTTTGACGATTTGTTTAGACAATTTTTAGAGAAAGATAATTGGAAAAGTACGTTAACAAGGAAAATACAAGAAATGCAAGACATCTATCAAAAAGAATCGGATAGAGAGGATAGGGAGAGTGAATATAAAAAATTAATGCAAAAAATTATTCAAACAATTCAAATGGGGGATGACTATCAGAAAGATGTTTCTACTATGTGTGAAAGAGTTATCGAATTGGAAAAAATTGATTCAAACATTGTTAGCGTTATTGGTAATTCTGATTTTATGATTCTCCAAAAGTTAAAAGAAACCAAAAAGGCATATTCCTCGTTATTAAAAGGGTTTGGAAAGAAAACCACAACAGAAAAAAAGGAAGAAACTTCAAGTGACCAATTAATTTTGGAATTGAAAAATTTAGAAGTCCAAACAAATGGAATCCTTTCTGAACTTAGAAAACTAAAGGAATTAGAAGAAAAGAATTTTGGAAATGATGTCATTATGGAAAAGTATTTAAGCATTGCTGATAACTCCATGGAATCTCCTTATTTCCATTTGAAATGGTATGATACAATTTACACGAAACAAAAAAGTTTGGAAAATTATATCGAAGCAGGGGTTGCTGCTGTGCATGAAATCTATTTTATTTACAAAGCAATTGTCGAGCCAAGCGGAATTATATTAAATGAAAACTATTTAAGGGAAATTACTGAAGATTTCTTGAATTATAGAACATCTTCTGTCGGTTTATCGTCCGCTTTCCTTGACAATAACTCGAATTCTTTTGTTAAAGCAGTCGACAATGCAATTGATATGTTCGAAAAAGCAAATCATCGAAAATTTGCCATTGCATTGTGTAACTTTATCATTCCATATTTCTCTAATAACCACGAATACAATGCCTTGGCGGAAAAACACCAAATGATTCACAAAATGTACAATGAAATGAAAAAAGCAGTTTCACTCCCATTCTATTTCTATTCAGTTCGTTTCCTTGGTAAAAAATTCAGAAGCAAAGGCATCGATGCAATTGATGGTTCGCAAAACCCACTTTCTACTTCAACGACCAAACCAACAATCAGTGTTGATAACACAGCAGACCCAAGAGAAATTATTTTGGATTGTGAGCATGAGTTCATTTACAAAAGCAAAGAAAGAATTCCAGAATTCAAAAAGTATTTGGAACTGTCGTACAAAAGTTCTGGGGTTATCGTGATGTCAGAGGCAGAAGCAGAAAAGGAAAAAGTTGACCCAAATGGCGACAAAGCTGTTATCTCATTAAATGGAGTCAATTGTTTTGTTGATGGAAGAACAACAGAAGAACTTGTTAAGTGCAACACATTTGTTAATGAAATTGCGAAAGGAAAAGGAGCAGAAACAGTAAAAACTAGGAAGATTATTACTACAAATAGATACTTCCCATCAGTACTCGAGAGAGAGCCAGTTATTAGAAAAACTGAAATCACACTTTCGCCAGTTGAAACAGCAACAGCCGATGTTGATTCAAAAATTCAACGTGTCAATAACGATATTTGTAAATTGAAAACAGACAAAGATGCAAAAATTGATTCTCTTCAAGGTCAATTAAAAGGTGTTTTGAATCCAGACGTCAATGGAGGTATCAAAATTTATTTAACTTATTTCTTGACAAAAGAGAACATTCACAAATACAATGGCGATGAGTTGTCTGAGTTGTTTTTAATGGTGGAAAGAATAATGGCATTGTGCAAGGAGGGATTAATCATTCACAAAAACCGAATGAATGTGCAAAATGCACAAGTACAAAACATGATGGAAGAGGGCTATCTTCAATTAGAAAAGTTGACAAAGGAGGTTAGAAAAACTTTAACTGAAGCAGGAATTTTGTGAAAATAATTCAATGATTATAATTTTATTTTGGTTCATATAACTGACGTGGTTGCTTGGTTGATGAAAACTGAGTGGGCGTTATAATATCCAATGAGAAGCGTTATTACAAGTGAAATTGATCCAAACAAGAATGCACTGCCTATTTGCACTGAATCAGAAACAAATGAATAAATAATCGATATCAAAACAAGACAAACAATATTCAATGGACTTTGGAATGAAAAGGGGATTTGAACGAATAATTGGTGCACAAACACTGCAAAAACCCCAAGAACTATCCCATAAGTAACTTGTTGGGGTGTGTGATAACCAATTACGATAGTATCGAACATTGTTCCCCAAGAAAAAATGTAGTAAGCAAAAAATAACATTAAGACAAACACGGTTTGGAACGACGGTTTGATTTTCCGAAATGGAGTCAATGAAAAATTAAACACTTTTTCAAAACGATATTGAAATGTTTCTGTGGCAATGACTGCGGTTAATGGTTGTTTCAATTCAAACTGAAATGAATGGATCAAATGTGTCATCAATTGGAAAAAATATATAAACGTGAAAAAATGACCACTTATCCCATTGTATTTGTTGTTATTCAATGTGCACTTGGTGTCATTCATATATATTCTGGCAATTCTTATCAACATATAAAGATATGAAAACAAAACAAATCCATTTAGAAATTCAATAATGATGCTAATCACCACAACAATTCTCTCTAAAATAATCAGAATTCTATTTAAAAGAAAGCGACAGCCCCAAACTATTGACTATCCTTATCGATGACACAACGATTATTAGGAAAGAAAGTGCCAACACAATCTTCTCTGGATTTATTATTTGATAAAAACCCGTTCTTTTGTTTTCAACATAATTTGCGTGACACTCTTCAAATCCGGTATCCAATGATATGTATATTGTTAAACCAATTAATGAAAGCAAAAAGCTCCAGAATACGCCATTCATTTCGAACATCCCACAATAAAGTTTTGAGTTTTTTTTTAAATAAAAAGATTAAACTCTAAAAACAATAAACTTCAAAAGAAAGCTAATGAACAACAAAACTGGTCAGATCTTCATATGAATCACGTTTTTGATTCTGGTTTTCGATATAACAGGACAATTCATTCACTTTGTTCAAAGATGATGAGTAGGATTGCTGTAAATTATAACATCTATCCTCATTCACCTCCAAAAGCACTTGTAATTGAACATTACTTTGTTTGCTCTCAAGTAGTTTGTTTGTTAACTCATTATTCTCTTCAATCAAACACTTTATTTGTCTCCTTAAATCTTCGATCTCCCTTTGTTTCTTCTTCAATTCCCTTTTCAATTCTTCAACCACCGTTTGTTCTTTTTTTGCGTCTTGTTTTGAATTAAAACTTTCTTTAGCTAACATGAATCTTTTTACATTAATTATACCACATTCCTGTGGTACGAATTGTGTTGCCATTTCAAAATTTAGATTATGACTAAAGAGATTTAATCTTGGTTTCAAATTGAATTACTCAAAAAATCAGTAAAAATTTGAAAAAAAACTTTTTTGATTCTTTAGAAATTATTTTTGGGAAATTGAATTGCCAACCCTAAATTTACCCTTTTCGTCTTTTCCAGTTTTGTTTCAGTTTCAACAATTTAATTCAGATTATCATGGCTGAAACGCTTAGAGTCAACAACACCCTCAAAAGAGATGGTCTTGATCCTTTTGTCTGCCAAGGACCAATTCGATGGTATTGCTGTGGACCAACCGTATACGATGACAGCCATCTTGGCCATGCCAGAACTTATCTTTCAACTGATATATTCAGAAGAATTTTAGAAGACTATTTTGGATTTCAAGTCATTCAATGCATGAATATTACTGATGTTGATGACAAAATTATCATCAAGGCCAGAAAAAACCTTTTGATCAAAAAGTATTGCACTTCTAACGCCACCATTTCTAATGACACAATCAAAATAATAAAAGAGGCTTGGAATGAACATAAAGAAAGTATTGAAAAGGAAATGTCCAAAACCAAAGACGCTGCTCTATTGTCATTGTATAAATCACAAAAAGAAGAATATGAAAAAGTATTCCCAACTATCGACTCATTTGTTGGTAAAAACACGTCTGAAGTATTCAGCAAAATGACTGATGTAATTGGTAAATACTTTGATCTCAGACAAAAAGAAACTGTTGATCCTGTTGAAATGAAAGAAGCCGCCAAGGTTCATGCTAAAAAATATGAAGAACTTTTCTTCGCAGATTGTGATGCCCTTGGCATCAGAAGACCAGACATTATTTCTCGTGTTACTGAGTTCATCCCTGAAGTTATTGCCTTTATTCAACACATCATCGATAATGGATATGCCTATGCTGCAAATGGAAGTGTTTATTTTGATACTGCTGCTTTCCGAAGGGCTGGAATGACTTATGGCCGCCTTGAACCATGGAGTGTCGGAGATATTGACGCTCCAGCTGATGGGGAAAAACGCAACAAAAATGATTTTGCTTTGTGGAAAAGGTCTAAAACTGGAGAACCAAGTTGGGAAAGTCAATGGGGACCAGGAAGACCTGGTTGGCACATCGAGTGTAGCGCAATGGCATCCAATGTGTTTGGGGATACCCTTGATATCCACTCAGGAGGCGAAGATCTTAAATTCCCCCACCACGAAAATGAATTAGCACAATCCGAGGCTTATTTCAATAAAAAAGAGAGTTGGGTTAGATATTTCCTTCACACTGGACATCTTCACATCAACGGCTTAAAAATGGCAAAGTCTTTGAAGAATTTCATTACCATTAAACAAGCTCTTGAAAAGTACAACGCCAGACAATTGAGACTTTTGTTTTTGATGCAATCATGGGACGCAGTTATTAATTTCTCTGATTCCGCACTTGACGAGGCCATTTCTAAAGAAAAGACCATTATTGAATTCTTGGCCACCATGCACAGCGCTCTCAACAGTCCACTGAAAGGATCCCCACTTGACTCTGCAGACAGAGAATTCATGACCGTTCTTGAAACAAGAAGAAAGGGAATTCATGCTTCTTTATGCAATAATTTTGACACTGCCTCTGCCATGAACCATCTTTTTGCTTTAATTCGTAAGTGCAATGAATATCTTTCCCCAACCGCAAGCACTCTATTGTTGAGATCAGCATTGTACTACATCGAAAAAATGTTAAAAGTTTTCGGTCTTGAAGAAAAACAAGTTGCTACCTCTGACAACGCCCCAATGTTGGACGCTTGGTGTTCATTTAGAACTGAAGTTAGAAAAGAAGCTATTAAGGCCAAAAACACAAGTATTCTTAATTTGTGTGATAAGGTCAGAGATGAAGACTTGCCGAAAGTTGGAGTCCGTGTTGAAGATGATGGAAAGACCGCATGGAAGCTAGGAAATCCAGAAGACATCATTGCTGCAATTGAAGAAAAGAAGAGAACTGCTTTGGAACAAATGCTTAAGAAAAAGGAAACAAAGAAAGCCGATTTGGAAAAGAAAATTGGAAATTTCAAACAATGGGCCGTTGATCCACTTGAAATGTTTAAGGATTATCCCAAACCAGAAACAGGAGTTATTCCCACCATTGGCACTGATGGCAATCCAATCGGAAAGAAACAAGCCCAAAAATTAGAGAAATTATACAAAACTGCAGTAAAGAACAATGACGCATACAAGGGAGAATTGGCAAAAGACGCCAATTTCTTGAGTAAATTAGAAGAACAAGTCAAACAACTTGAAAAAGAAATTGCTGAAGCAAAGAATTAACACAAATAATTTTAATTCTTTTTAACGTTTTTAAGGACTTGGCTTTTGTTTCAATAAGGGCAAATTGGGTTTATTTCATATTTTGGAAATGGCGGAAAAGATACGTACTCGCCACATGTCTCTAAGTATCTAAAGGATGGCTGACAATCGAACAGAATTGGTTGTGTTCTTCTGTTAAACGAGGGAATTTCACTGCATAAACGAAATTCATCGAAATAATTGCCAGAACAAAACAAAAGAGGTTCGGCCCCATATACCTCTTTTAACAACTCCCTAATTCGTTGTGTTGGATATAAGGTGTTGTCGTCTCGAATTCCTTTTTGCCTTAAAATTTTCCAAGCATTTGTTTTATTTGCAATGCTCAGAGCGATATCTGCAAAGTATTGAGGTCCATCGTCACCTCGTGAAATTGAAGGAATACACACGCCATGCTTTAGGTATTCGTAATTAAAAAATGAACACCTTTTTAATCCAGGCCAATAATATCGTAAATTTGACAATAACTCGATGTTTGACTCAACATATTTTGTTATTTCATCTGTTTTCCAATATGTAAAACAACATTCAGGGTATGTGGTTTCAGTGATTTGCGGCCAAAACCCGTGAATTGTAAATCCTTCAATTATTTGGGATATGGAATGACAGCAATTATCACAACAATAAGTTCCTGGCCATGACTGAACAAAATAAGCAAACGTAGTTTTTTTAGGTAATGTAATGTTCTGACAAGCAACAAGAGGGGAATAATCACAACTGTTCACCAAAAAGAAGAAAATTAAAAAGCAAAAGAACATTTGGATAAATAGTTTTCTCATTTGAAAGATTTCATAAAATTTCAAAAAATCGAAAAATGGAGTTGAAATTTGTTTGCTTTATTTCTTTTTTAGTTTTTTATGAAAATTAAAAAAATATTGAAATTCTAGTTCCTTCAATCCGTTCAAAATGTTTAATAGAGACGCATTGGCTGCTCTTCCATTCGATTGTTTTCATTCATTATCTCAAAAAATCGATAAGTCAATGTTAAAATTTTTCAAAAATGCTTATGAACAACAGAAAAAAGATGATCCTCCTAAAACTATGTTTATTCAACCAGACACCACCATTTCCTTACTTGGTGTTATTTCTCCTCACCATGAATCCACACCTGAAGCCTATTATTTAACGTATGTCCCCGGATATTCGAATGTGAGTTTTAGCACATATCCTTTATTGAATGGCGAGAAATTTGGTAAGCCAATCGCAGATTGTACTTCTGCAAACATTTTCAAAGACTTCGGTATTTTTTGCATTGCGGATGGTTGTGGAATGGGCAAGCGACCAGCAGCCTCCGCACACGTTGCGTGTGAAAAATTTGCTGAATATGTCTCAATCGAAATACCTAAAACCAAGACATTGGCGAAGGTCGAAAAAATTGTTGTAGAGGCTTTGGCATATGTTCAAACTTCGATTTTACAGACACAACAATCTTCAACAGATGCTGGGCTCACTACGTTTTTGGGTGTTGTTGTTTTAAGGACAGGAACAAGTTTTGCATTAGTTTATTGTAATGTCGGAGATTGCAGGGCTGTGCTAATTGACCCACGACAATTAAGGGTTAGTGAGTTAATTGATAACTATGGCGGAAGGGTTGATATTAAAACGACAGGTGGAAGACTTGGCCCAGTTGAAGGCGATTTTCCAGAATTGGATAATTTTCGTTGTGGCGTCAAATTCTGTAGTGCGGGTACTGTAGTTGCATTAATGACTGATGGTGTATGCGACAACTTTGACATTCGAACCTTTTGTGAAACGCCAAAGGAGTGTGGTTTGAGTGGGTTTGAGTGGAGTGACGATAATCCAGAGCATTGGGAAAAGAGAAAAGAGGTGTTTTATTCCTCTCTATTAAGCCTTTTCCTTGATGAACCACTCAATGTGTTATGTACTAATTTATATGAATTTATCATACAAAAAACGAGACCCGCCAGAGAGTGCAAAGTGAACAAAACCGAGGGATTTGTTGGAGGTAAAATGGATCACTCAACATTTGCAGTGTTTCGATTAGATGACACCTTGTTTTCCGAAAAAATGTTGATAAAAAAAAAATTGAAAGTGCCGAGTGACCTAAAAGCTTGAAAGTTTTTGGAGACCAGGAAATAATTTGAAACGGATTAATTGTTTTTTGTAGAAGTGTTGGTTCCAATTATTTTTGTTCCTAAATAATTGGGAAAAATGGGAACTCGATAATTGTAAGTTTATTTTAGATTCATTTTTTTGACTAATTCGGCTCAGGCTTTCCATTCATTTTATTTCAAACAAAAACGTTAATACTTAAACGTGAACTCATTAAGTTTTGTTTCAAATGAAGTCGTTGCTGAAGAAAAACATCAAACAAGACTATACTATTGATTTTAAGCAAATCACTGGTGTCAATTTACCTGAGGGTACTGAAGTAGTGCTGAAGTGGAGAAGAGGAGAAAAAAAAGAAAACAAAGGTGCAGTTGAAAAAGCCCAAGTCCATGGATCAGCTGTTCTTTATCAGCCCGCACAAACTGTAAACATTCATTGCACCTTGTTTATGACCAAAAATGGTTATGAAGAAAAGGGACTTGAGTTGTCCCTTCACACCATTGGTAAAAAGGGAAAGGAATTATACAAAGGATATGTTGATTTAGCAAAATATGCGGATCTTAATGGTGTTGGAAAGGATTTGTCCCTTCAATTGAAAGGAAAAACGCCAGCTACTGTGGATATGAAAATTACTTCTCTTGTTGGCGAGGCTGGAGGAAGTTCTGATGAAACTGAGGTTCTTCATTTGAATCAATCCACTAATGTTGCTACAGCCACAACTGATATTCATGAATTACTTGTCCAACAAGTTGATAAAAAGAATCATGAAGTTAAGAAAGAGGAAAAAGTTAAAAAAGTTGTTTCTGAAAAAGAAGAAACAGAAGAAGACTCAAAAAAAGAAGACCTAGAGGATGACGAAAAAGAAGAACAGGAACTTGCTGAAAAACAAAGAAAACAGAAAGAAATCCAGGAAAAGGAAGAAGCAGCACGACAACAACGAATTGAAGAAAAACAAGTGCAAACACCAACCGAAGAAAAACCAGCAGAAGTTAAAGAAAAATCAAAGGAAAAAAATATCTTTGCAGCAGCAGCTTCTGGGCTGAAGATCAAAGGAAAAAAAGATAAAAACAAAAAGAAATTTACCCAAGAAGACGTTGACAAAGCAATCGAAAAGGCTTTGAAGGAAAAGAAAGAAAAACATCACAAAAAAACTGCTGGGTTAAAGGCCCAATTAGAAACCATTCAAACTGAAGCAACAAAAGAAAAAGTTTGTTTAGAAGATTGTTTAAATATTTAACCCATGAAGCAATAATTCTCTCATTTGCCCTCGCATAATTTCTTTTCTTTCTGGTCCATGTAACGATGAATTATTTAATGGAAAATTAATATTTTTAGGAAAGTGCAATTAAAGAAAAGGACATTCAAATAGAACAGTTAAATAAGAAAATTGCTGTCTTGGAGGATTCCGTTAAAGAAAAAGAAACAATCAAATCTTCATTGGAAGTTTCATTGGCAACTGAAGTTGAATTGAAAGAACAAATCACAAAGAAAGATCGGGAATTAAAGAATAAAGACGATGGTTTTGAAAAAGAAAAAGAGCTTCAAAGCAAGAAAATCCAAGAATTGGAAAGCCAAAACATCGAAGAAAAACAGAAAGTCAAAGAGTTGGAGAGTAAAATCGAAGGAGTTACTGGGGAAAATAAGGACTTAATGACTAAAGTTGAGGATTTAGAGCAGAAATTAATAGAAACCGAAAAGAATGCCGCAAGTGGTTCAGAATCATTATTGAAACAGAAGAACCAAGAAATTGAAAACACAAGAAACGAAAAGGTTTGTTTATTTCCATTTAACTTGAGTGTGAGTTTTGTTTAATTTGAGGTATACTTTTGTGAGGTTGAGATACAGTAAAAAGCAGTTTTGCCCAAAGGTCAGACAAGTACCTTTCTTTTGAAGGGCAGAATGTTCAATGACTTGATTGGATGTCTACTTGAGTAAAAAAAAATGAATATTGAATGACATATTTGTAGAGATTATTGGAAAAGGAAATAGGTGAATTAAAGGAAAAAATTTCCAACCAAGGAGAAACACAGAATCTGTTGGAAATTGAAAAGAATGAAAAGGAACAATTGAAAAAACAAAATGAAAAGTTGAAGCAAGAGATAAACAAAATGAAAGACCAAAATGAATTATTTGAAAAAGAAATCTCGGAAAAAGAAGCCTCTATTGTCGCTCTGCAAAAAGTTGCTGAAGAAACAAATAAATCTTCTTCTTCGTCTTCTGAAGATGGTGATGAAGATAAGAAGGAAAACGCAAAAACAATTAAGAAATTAATCATTAAATACCATAAATGCAACAAGAAATATGAAAATAATGTTCCTGTTTTGGCTGGCGAAATAAAAAAAATTATAAAAGGAGATGAAGAAATAAAGGAACTTGATCATTTGAAGAACTTGGGGGATAACACTTTTGAAAGTGCCATTTACCTATTGTTGACACTTGCCCAAATTTCTAATAAATATACTGTTGAAAAGGTTGAGAGGGATGGTAGTTTGAAAATGCAAATACTTGACCTTGAATACTCCTTCTTTGTAAAAACTTTGGCCACGGCCACAATGAAATTAAATGGGTTCCTTGAAAGTATGATGAAGGATAACCAATGCTTCGAAAGGAGAAAAGCAGCTGAATTTGAACAAGTCACTGCCGCATATATTCCAAAATATTTACTTCAAACGATGGACGAACTTGACTCTTTACATGTCAAGGACGAAATGAAGAACCAATTATTGAAACAAATTGTGCATTACGTCTCATATCACGTTATTGAACTTTTAATTGAAAATGACAAGTTAATAAGTTGCGCCAAAGGACTTCAACTAAAATTCTTTTTCAGCATTATGGAGGCTGAAATGTCGGAAAATAAGAAATTAATTCCTTATCGAGAATTTATCCAACCAGCAATTGAAGTCAGTGGGTTGCTCGTGTTAGACCACTCACCCGAAAACTTTAATTACAGGGATTTAAGACAAACCCTTCCTCATTTGAGTGGGTCTGTTATTTATGCCATTCTTTCTCGCTTCAAAACAGATAAATTGAATAAAAAACCAATTGAAAAGTCTGTTTTGGATGTAATTGACAAAAATGACGGTCCATTACCTTCCGCTTTTGATTTAATTTAATGCTTATGAAACCCTTTACTGTTTTGACCCCCAAGGAATTCGTGACGCCATTCACCATAAACATTTTATAAAAAAACCCTATTCTTTAAAAAAATGAGTTCATTAATTTATTAGATGATAGTGATTTGTGCTGAACTACGCGAAATTATAGCGGAGTTTGTTCATAAAACAATTCCATTCATCGCAGCCCTACAAAAAAAGAGGAATTGGATAACAGACACATTTTTCTTGTTTATAACATTAGTCGCCGGAACTGGTATCTATGCCACAGTTCTCCCGACAATTGTCTTATTCTATCCACACCCTGATTACGTTATGACCGTAATAGCAATCACTTTCACTTGTTGTTACAATATTCTCGTTGGTAATTTTATCAAAAATCTGTTTGGACTTCCACGCCCTTACGGAGAAGGGTTATGGGCTCCCGTCCCAGAAAAAGATTTTGGTTTTCCGAGTACTCACACAATAAATGCCATAGCCAATACTGGATTTGTTGTTTTTGCGCTTACGGACAGTTTGGAATATCGCATTATATTCTTCATTTACACACTTTGTGTCGCGTTTAGCAGAATGTATATGGGAGTTCACAGCCCAGCCGATGTTTGTTGTGGGGTATTGTTTGGTTTTCTTCACCTCATTTTTATGGTCAATTGTTATGAATTTGTCATGTACGTCCACTCGCTACCACTCATGCTTCCAGTGTTCTTTTCCATTCATGTTGTTATTCTCATTTTAATGCCGAGATGTCGGGAATACAACCCAACACCAAGAAGAACCGCTATGATTTGTGGTTGTGTTTTTGCTGCATCTGTTGTGATGTCATTCAATATGCAAACACTTACGAAAGATATCCTTCCAATAAAAGAATACATTTCATACCAACTACAAAGATTCCCAAGTTTTATCTTTGAATACCTTGTTGCCATTTCTATTTGTCTTGGTCTTTTTGGGGTTGTTGGATTTATCTTCCCCAATCTTATAATGAAATTAGTTGAAAAAAGCAATAAAGTAAATGTTATTTTAAGAAGAGTTGAACAGTTTTGTTTCAAGTACAGAATTCATTGCTTGAAAGACAACATTAATGACTATGAATGTGATAAAACAATGTTGAAATATACTTCGGAAATTCCTCTTGCATACTTCTCTGGATTTATTGGAGGGTTCTGTGTTGTTTATATTGCGCCAAAAGTAGTTCTTGCGATGAATCCAAATATGATCCTTCAAAACTAACTATAAAAATAATTGATTACAAATTATAAATTGTTTTAAAGAACATCATTATCAAGTAAATTGGCATCTTCCACCTCATCATAATTTTCTGTTAAAAATCTTTCAGTTTCCTTTTTAAACATTGACCTCTCACTTTCGCCCAAGTCATCCCCATGAATTTTTGCTATTCTGCCATACAACCCATCTTTACCAAGTTCTGCATACGCACGAACACCCAATGAATATTTAACAGTTTTCGTACCATTATCATTTTGAATAACAATTCTTCTGAGATAGCCCTGTTTTGTTAATACCTTATCAATGAAAACTTCTAAGGATGGATGTTCAGGAACTGTTGTAATATCTAACGTTTTTAAGTGTTGTATTAAAACTTCTTCGAAAATTGCCTCCCCATTTAACATAGTAAGTGAAAGAATAATAAAGGTAATGGAGTTTTGAATAATAGTTGATTGTGTCATTCCCTCAACGGGAGCCACTTTGATATTTTCGTTTTGTTGAATTCCATCAAGAAGAATATAAGTGGACTTTCCTGAAATTCCACTTTTGATTTCTTTCAGTTCGAAGCCAAATTGTTTTTTCAATCTGTTTGATGCTTCTTCCATACAACTTTTGAAAGTATTTCTGGGGCTTACTTTGTATTTAGCGAAAATGGACCTTGAAATGTCGTCTCTGGTTAACAATTTTTTTGAAACTTGATATGCCAATACCTTTCTTATGATATCATTGACGATTGAATTTGTTTCTTCAGGGGTTAAATCTCCCTTTTTCGATTGTGTTGCAATTCTCTGAGTTCTTTGTGTTTTTCTTTTACTTCTTTCATCAGGTTTTCTCGGTGAGATTTCTTCGATATCCGAATCCGAATCCTCCAAAAGAAGGTCTTCAACAGCCAATTGAGGAGTGTTTTTTTTTCGTTGTTGTTTGCTCATTTCACTTTTGAATTTTATAGAACAAATTTTTTCACTTTTGGGGTTTAAAATTTTTGTAAACCCTTTTTTTATTTTTATTTCTTTTTTCATTTCTTCCGTCTTTTTATTGTTTTAATTAAATTTACTATATCAAAATAGTATTTAAGTAATTAGGTCTTTCACTTTTTTATTCACTTCACTCTGCAGAAATACACAACCACTGTTGCTGTTTTTCTTTATTGTATTACGGTGAAGAAGATATTTTGACTTTGGTGACACATGGTCCATTGACGCATGATGTCAATCAAGTCAGCAAATTTTAAACACGTAACAATAGATTTAATTATGACTTTGTTTCCTTTTTATGAATCCATAATAATCCAATATTGACTGTTGCGAGAGAACTAAATGGGAATCATTTAACCCCTTCTTTTTGTATAAAAATGTGGTTACTATTTCGTTGCAATTAGAGTCAAGCACTACCACGTTATTATTGATAATGTATTGTATAACAACAAACTTCCATTCCACTCATAAACGTTGGCATCATCACACCCAAACCATCCTTTTTGAGTATTCACATAACATCGGCAATGCCCATCATCAAAACCATTTATGTGAGTGATCATTGATTGGAGGGTATAGTCTGAATTGTTATAACTAATGTCTCGGTGCTGTGAAACGCTAACTCCTTGCTTTACAAATTCGTCACCAACAATTTTGACGTTTTCAACACAAATAATGAGATAATCAGGAGAACTCAAAATTTTAGCACAAACACAATTGATTTTTTGGCATTCACAGTGGAATTCTTGGAACGATGAATCAACAATTAACTCTGGAAGAGACAAATTAACTCCATCATTTTTTACACTCAAAAATGGTTCATTTCTTTTCACGTTAACTTTTTTCCCACAATCACAAATAATTTCAAATTCTAGAGACCTTTGAAATAATGGGCATCCATCGCATTGCTCCAAAGTTTGAACAATAAATTCGTTCGGGTCTCCATTTTCTGGTTTGAAGCAATCAAGAAAATAAAAGGTATCAACACAACTGAAAGAAGTGTTTATCAAATCAATGAAGAGAAGTCGTAATCGCATTAATAATTCGCTTTTTTGCTCGACTTCACTTAAATAACCAACAAATAATTTCATACAATTCAACAATTGAACTGAGCTATTCACATAACATCCCCTACAGGAGTTATTAATAAGGCCCACCGGAGGAATTCGCCCAGAACAATTCATGAGAGATTGATGTATAATCTTTTTAAGATCGTTTCAAAATATTTCCGTGTTTAGGGTTAATTTTTCAAGTTCTTCACTCTTTTTATAATTGTTTTCATGTCCAAAAGAACAGCAAAAGATGTCTTTCCAGAAGAATATGAAGAAGAAGAATACGAAACAAATTCTGAAAAACAAAAAGAAGTGATTGAACAAAATATTTCAAATGAAGGAGAAGAAATTGAAGGGAATGGGGAAAATGAAGTGGTTGAAGAAAGTGATAAAAGCAAGGGTACAACATCGTCATTTTTAACTGATATTGAATTCAAATCTTTGGGTTTGTCTGAGGATGTTCAAAAAGCATTAGATGAAGCTGGGTATACGAAAATGTCAACAATTCAAGCAAGGACGATTCCATTGTTGCTTATGGGAAAAGATGTTATGGCCAAGGCAAGAACTGGCTCGGGTAAAACACTTGCATTTCTTATTCCCATCATTGAATTGTTAAATAAAATCCACTTCCAAACAAGAAATGGTACGGGGGCTATTGTCATTTCCCCAACACGAGAACTTGCCATTCAAATTTTTGATGTTCTCGAAAAGATTTTGGCTCATTCCGAAAGAACCAGAACATTAATAATTGGGGGAAGTAGTAAAAAAAAGGAAGAAGAAATACTTAAGAAGGGTGCATCAATTATTGTTGCAACGCCTGGCCGTTTATTGGACCATTTAATCAATACAAAGTGTTTTATTTACAGGAATTTGAAGTGTTTAGTTATTGATGAGGCTGACCGAATTATGGAAGTTGGGTTTGAAGAAGAAATGAGGCAAATCCTTAACCGATTACCAAAAAATAGACAAACAATGCTATTTAGTGCTACCCAATCAGAAAAAGTGGACGATATCGCCAATATATCTTTGAAACAGCCAGTTATGGTAAACGTTGAAAGTCAATCAACAATTTCGACGTCAAGCAAATTAGAACAAGGATACGTCCTTGTTGAGGCGAAAGATAGATTTCGATTATTATACACATTTTTAAGAAAAAATAAGAATAAGAAGACTATTGTTTTTATGTCATCTTGCAAGGCAGTGAAATTTTATAGCGATCTATTAAATTACATTGATATCCCCGTAAAAGCTCTTCATGGTCAACTGGACCAAGAGAAAAGAACCAAAGTGTTTTTCGATTTCTGTAAGGCCAAAGAAGCTATTTTAATTACAACAGATATTGCTGCCCGTGGTTTAGATATTCCTGCTGTTGATTGGATTATTCAGGTCGATCTTCCTGATTCGCCCAAGGATTATATCCACAGAGTTGGAAGAACTGCACGTGCAGACACCAAGGGACGTGCACTTATTTTTGTTCAACCATGCGAGACACGTATTTTAGAATACCTTAAGGGCGAGAAAATTCCTTTGACACAGTATGAAGTCCCCGAAAAAAAGATTGCCAACATTCAAAAGGAACTTGAAAAATTGGTTGAGAAAAATTATTATTTGAATTCTGAGGCCAAAGAGGGCTATAAGTCTTACATCATGGCGTATAACAGCCGTTCACTGAAAGATGTTTTTAGCATTAGCAGTGTTGATATCGGAGGGCTTGCCCTTTCATTTGGATTAACAAATCCACCCAAAGTTCAGCTAAATATTCTTAAAGCACCTAAAAGTAGTGCCCGTTTTGAAAAAAAGAGACAACTCAAATGATTGATTTTTGATTGTTTTATGTCTATTTTCGTGATTTGAATAGTTCAGGAGAAGAAATGAAAAAAAATTAAATGAAAAAATCTCGGAATTTCATGAAGTTTTGTTTTATTGGATATAGCCTGTTATTTTTAATATCATCAACCCTCTGTTACTTTCTTTTCAACTCGTCATTACTTAACACATTTGTTGATTTAGATAAGTTTGTTCGTTTTTTAAATAAGGTGGAACTGTTAATAACTTATTACAAGGAACGTTTTTGACCAATTATTTTATCCAACTTTGCAAACCATCCAAAACCAAGTTAACACCCCATTGTCATTATTCCAATTAATTCTACTGTCATTATCCACCCATATGCGTTTGCCCCAAGACATTGAATCTTCACTTGTTGATATGCTTTTCGCTTATAAATACGGAAGAGGTATTTCTTTTTTCGTATCAATCGCTTGTCATACACTTTCTGAAATACTGCTCTTTTCTGTTGCTTACTCATTCTTTAAGTTATTGTCTTTATTTATTCCAAAAATTCAACAAATCCATTTCTTTTCATTGAATTATTGGCCTTATTTAAGTAATTTGGCTTTGTTTTCTATATATGTCCCGTTAATTCCAATACGTTTGTGTTGTGTTCTTCTTGGGGGGATCGGGGTCCCAATATTTGCTTATGCGTTCGCTCAAACTCTCTCTGTTTTACCCCAAACCCATTTGAATATGATGTTGGGCGAAAGAATTACAGAAGTTGAATCACTAAGATTTGAAAGCGATACTCCATTTCTTTTGTTGTTATTGTTTTCTCTTGGCATATCGCTAACAACAACGATAGTGTTTACTGTTGTAAAATTCTTTGAGTCAAAACAAGAAAAAAGTGATTGATTCCATTTTTTATTTAAAAAAAGGGTTGTTTATTTTGAAAATTTACTGCGAACGATTAATTATCAAAGTGATTTGAGAGTAGTTACAATTTCCCTCATTGTTGGTCTTCTGTACGGATCTTCATCCCATCCTTCTTCACATATACTCTTCAAAATTTCATTTGAAACTGCGTCAGTGTCTAGTCTTTTTCCTCTGATGATATCTTTTGTTAATCTTGACATTGAAGAGGAACGTTGAAAAGGATGTTGAAATGAAACAATTTCCCAAACAACAATTGAAAATGAATAAACATCTGAAGGTCTTGTTGAAACATCTCCTTCTAATATTTCAGGAGCACACCAAAATGGATTATCAGCAACAGATTTACAAAAAGGGTCATAACATTTACATAATCCAAAGTCACACAAAACACATCTCATTGGATTTGTTTTAATGAGAATATTTGGTGATTTAATATCTCTATGAATAAATCCTTTCTTATGTAATAATTCAATTCCTTTTGCAATATCTAAAATAAGTGATATTTGAATACTTTCAGGAAATGGATCATGATGTGATTCAATATATCCATACAAATTACCACCATCACAATATTCATAATAAAGGGTCATATTATTGATTGAATATGATATTAATTCAAGTAATGATGGTGATTTACATTTCTTTGATACTTCAATTTCATTGATAAATTGTGAATAATTTGCCATGAATGATTCATATGGACCATTAGAAAATAAAACTTTAGCAGCAACAGTATCATTTGTATCAATTCTAACAGCTTTATATATTTCTGAATAACTTCCTTCATTGATTTTTATCAAATCTTTCACTTGAATTAGATTCATATTTGAATTGTATTTCTCATAAATATAATCTGGAAAACAATCAATTGGCAACACACGATGTTTGCATTTGAATTCATAGTCATTATGTTCCACTGTATCTAAATTAAATTCTGTCGGAGTGAATATTCCATTATGAAGACATTGAGGACAATAACAATACTTCTTTTTGAATGGAATTGAAGATTGAAGAATGCTAACAAGTCTGTTAACACATTTAATAACAGACAAATAAACTGGATAACTTGTTATCAAAGCTCTAACATGAAATGAAACAGTTGTAGTCGTTTTTTCAAGAAGACAATATCCTTTTTCTCCCCATTCGAATATTTCTAATATCATGAAATCTTCATTATGTCCAATTATCTTTGCCCCATTCAATAGTAAAGTCGCAATCAAAAGGCCTCCACTTTTTTTTGGAAATTGAGTTTCGAATTTCCTTGCAATTTCTAATTCATTTTCATAATGTTTCTTTGCCCAATGTAATTTAATTACATCATTTGTTTGAATAAACATGAAACAGAAAAAATGTTTTGGTGTTTTGGCATTCTGTAAGTCTTGTTCGTTTGAACTTTCTTTAATTTCTGGTGATGGATGTTGGTCGTAAAGAAATTCAAATTCATCGGGTGAGTTCGTTTCATTATACTCAGTGTGCATCAAATGTGACTTTCTTTCCATAAATTCTTTTGCTTCAAATGATTCTTGTTTTATTTCTTCCTCAAAATGCTTTGTTTTTGTTTTTCTAATGTAATTATTCACTACTTCTTCAATACCATACTGTTTAATGAGATCATCTTCAAGCGTAAAAATGTCATTTACTTCTGAGAAATGTGTCAGAATCAGAGGAATCAACACTTCATTTTCTTCTCCATATTGTTTGAAAATAGCAGAGGCATCAACAAAATTACCTTTGAAACATTCATTTCTTGCTCGTTGGTAAACATCCAAATAAACCCAAGGTTTGATCAGGATATTATCCAAATAATTAAGCTTTGGTTTGTTCAATGCTTTGAATTCGGACTTTCTGAAAGAGAATAGTATTCCGTAGTCATGTAATATATTTATCAAGTTGTTCTTAAAGTTGTCAGTTTGAGATGAAATGTTTAATAAACTGATCAATTTTTGTTCCGTGATGTAAAACAAATCACCAGCAAAA
This sequence comes from Entamoeba moshkovskii, assembly GCA_002914575.1. Lineage (NCBI taxonomy): Eukaryota > Evosea > Mastigamoebida > Endamoebidae > Entamoeba > Entamoeba moshkovskii. The sequence goes on from NWBR01000907.1 coordinate 263,422, forward strand.
GAAAGACAGTTCATAACACAATTTCTGTATTCAACATCCATTTTTTTCCATTCCATTTCTCTTTTAGCGTTACTTTTTGCAAATAATCCATAGATTTTTTCAACATCCGATTTCGTTATTTCTTGAAGAACTGGTAGTTTACAAAAAATGTATTCAAACCCTCTTTGTAACAAAGATGGAGATGATAAAGACGTTTGTTTGTAATTAGTACCTTCTCTGATTTCCATTTGAGAAGTGCTGTGGGATTTGATTTTTGATTTTAATTCGTAACATTCCATTTCATTTTGAATAAACTCTTTTACTTCTCTGTAACTCTTTTTTTCTGAATCAATCAAAATAACAATAACGAGTGGTTCTTCAATTTTGGCTTGTCTGAAAAACCTAATTTGTCCTAAAATTCTTTCTTCTAAGTTTGGAGTTGAAAGAGAAGAAACAAGAATGTGTTGCTGTTTTTTTGCAAATAAAGGTGGAATGAGGCTTGTTTTCGGAGTTAGCTGAAAGGGAATTGTCATTTTATTTTTTAAGGCAATTGTATTACCAACTCTATTGATTTGAGTAATGGGTTCCAATATTCTCCAAAACTTGTCATAGGACTTTTTAGTTGCATGAAAAGTAATCCCAAATAAGTTCTTGGCGCACAGATCTTGTTGTTTAATAATCAATGGCATTTACAATGAAAAAAAGAGTTTTTGATGATACTTAAAAAGAATCAATTTCTTTGGGTTCAACAGTTTTGGTTTGGGAGGGTATTCTATTTTTATGACGGTTAACTATAAATGAAATTTTTCAAAAACAAATTTATAAGACGACCAGTAAATTAGGATTCTTGATCAACATAATCGAATTTTTAAGCAAATGCCTTTGTCAATCGTTTCGTTGTTCTGGAATGCATTTAAGACTTTGACGTATATTTCTTGTGCAATGACAAAGCAATAATGGTGTGGCAATTCTCTTGAAAAAATTGAGCAAAATTCGAGTATTTTTTGGTTTATTTTTTCAACTGTTTCTCCTTTGGTTATACATTCAAGAACAACATCAACAAACTTTTCACAAAGCTTGCAAGTAGAAACACTCCCAATACCACCAAGTGGGTTAAATACTTTTTGGGAAACAAACTCATCACAAATGGCCTTTGGAATATTTTCAGGACATTCCTTTGAAAATTCTTCGGACTTTATTTTCATTGACTCGACAATATTTATTTGTTTAGATGAAACAAACAAAATAAACAAACAAAACAACAGAGCCTTCATCGGAACTTTTAATAATTTTTTTAGTTCACTTTATTTTTAAAAAAGGATTTGTATTTTAAGTCAACACTTCTTCCAATAATGTGTCTTCGGTACAAGCTAATCTACAAATACCCCTCCTTTACTATCGATTTTATTGGAAGATTTGTTGGAATCTTTCCTTTTGTTTTGTATTGAATAAATGTTGTAAGTGTTCGAGGGAATTCAGAAATTAGCTCAAATGATGATTCAATGATTGAAAGTTGTGCCAATTCTGGTGGTAATTGTATTGTATTCAAATTACAAAAACATAAAGAAAGAGAAGTTAATGAAGTGAATTCTACTAAAGTAAGAATTTTTAAAGTTACTTTAATTCTATGTAATTTTAAGTTAACTATTTGTGTTGGAATTACAAAATTGTGAAGAATTTGATTCCTTATTTCTAAAAACTGTAATGAACTTAAGAATAATTCATTTTCCTTCAGCCAACCTTCAATATTGGTGGGTGGCTGAATTGATTCAACAACCAATCTATTCAGATAAGGGGAGTTGTTTATTTTTGGTAAGCTGTCTTGTTTTAAAACTAACTTTGAAATGTTGTTTAAAATAAGACATTGATTCACTTTACAATTAACTATTGACAACTTTTTTAACGATAAAAAATTTAAATTTTGTTGAATATTTCTATTTGCAATTGACAATGAAGTAAACGAATTGCACTCCTTAAAATTACAACCACATTTCCCATCAATATTTACTTTCCATATTTTTATTTGATTCAAATTACTGAAACACAATTTTGTATTTTTTAATGCAAGTGTTGTTACGTTTAATGGCAATTCTAGCAGTTCTTCTGATTTGAAATCGTGTATTGTTAAATGACGAATCGTGTGTAACTGTTTCATTTCATTGAAATATATTCGAGTTGTCAGTGATGTTAAATGCAAACTTATGTTTTTCAGTTGAATAACAGACTCCAAAGAGATGGAGACCGTAAAGGGAATACAATTAAGATCGATAACACTTGACATTCTTTTAAATTGAAATTGGATGTGCGTTGGAATTGTTTTATTCAATAACTCAAACATTTCAACAGAAGATACCAAATATTCACCATCTTGAGGATAATACAAAATACTCTCTGGCAACTTATCAAACCAAATTCTACTGCAAAATTGGACATTTTCTATTCGATTTAAAAAGGGAAGAACAGAATCAATATCCAATTGCCTTCTTAACAAAATTACGTAATAGCAATTAGTGTTTTTAATTTTATTAATAAAGTGTAAATCAACAAAATCAACCATTTCAATCTTTGCATATTTCAGGGATTTACACTCTTGAAAAATATCAATTACATTGATTTCACTCATAAATGTAATTGATATTTTTCTTAACATTGGGAATAATCCCAAATTAAATTTGAAATAATTATTATGTACAACATCAATTCTTGTAATTTTGTCGTAAATTCTGACCAAATCTTTGCTGAAATAAAATGAAGTTGCTTCTATTTGCTTAATATCATTAATTTTTTCTTTATTTAATTCTAATTCTCCCATTGTCGCCCGAAGAGTCTCTATTTGAGAAAATATTTCAATTTGTTTCTCAACTTGTTTAAAAGTGGCATAACTCTGAACTTCTTGAGCGTTTAATTTATGATTAAAATATGGATTTCGTTTAAGAAATTGTGTTGAATCACGGCACTTTGAGTTGACGAAAATGAACCTTTGGACCGTTTTAAGACTGTCAACATATAATAAAACATTAGCAAGAAAGATCTTTTCCAATTTGAACATTTTGTAATGAAAAGCGAGTTGAGAAAAAAAAGTAAAAAAAAGTTGAAGTTTCGAAAATTCTAAAAGTTGTGTGGTGTTCTTCTTTCTTTCTCTTTGACGAAAGTACGAAAAATATTTCAAAACTCCCATTCCGGAAAAGAAAACGTGATATATAACAAATATTTCCCAAAAAAAATTTTTTAAAACTGGTCTTTGAAATCTAAATATTTAATTTTGTTATGCAGCAGTACGAAGTTATTAATGAATTTCATGACACTAAATCTATTGTTGTTCTCGAAATGAAAGGAGAAACACCGACGAGTTTGATCAATTCATTCCTTTGAAAAAATAACTTGTTAATTCATAGTTTATTTTATGACCAAACAACCATTTTGCGAATCAGAAGGAAAGAAAATTGTTGAAATGATTCAAAATAACCCAACAAACGGTCTAATCATGGAAAATGATAAATATCGGAAATACCAAATTCAAATTCCTTTCGGACCAATAACAACATCTTATTCAATTGACATCATTTCTCCTGCATCACAAAAAGATATTGAAAAAAACAAACCACAACAATATCAATTTTTCACTGAAACACCCGAGATGTTTAACTCAATCACACTCCCTTTTATTCACTCAATTCCCGAGGCTGATTTCCAATGGATTTACAATATAATAAATGGAAAATCAGAACAAGAGAATGTTCTCATTAACTCCAACGACTATGTCTCAGTCCTCGATATGAAATGGGATCGTCAAAAAAACGATCAAGTTTATGGTTTGGTCCTCGTTAAAGATCATTCGATCCATTCGCTCAGGGCATTGAATGAAACACACATCCCATTGTTGGAAAGAGTACAAAAAGAAACGATGAGGGTATTGAAAGAGAAGTTTGATGTGAATGAAAATGAAATTATTACGTTTGTTCATTACGTACCTTCATTTTGGCATTTCCATATCCATTTTTGCAGTATTCATTCACCATTGTACCACTCGCAAAACGTTGCGATTGGGAGAGCAATCACACTAACTGATGTAATTCAAAACTTAAAAATAAATAGTAGTTATTACCAAATAACTGATATTCGTCTCAGACTGAACACCCTCCACCCACTTTATCCACTTTTTAAACTCAATTGATAGCAATGAATCTTGAGAAAGTTGTTTTTGTTTGGAAATTTCATTTTTTAAGTCGAATCCAACAAAGTAAACCCTAAATAGAATAAAGAAGAATGTGAAAAGAAAAAATAAGAAATTAATTTCTAATTCTTGGAAATTTAGGCACTGAAAACTAATTATTACTCAAATCCTTCAAATGGCCTTTGGAAACAAAAAATTAACACTCGTCCAAAATATCCTTACGACTATCTTTTTCTTTTTCTTTGGTAGTTCCTATTTAATGTTTTATAATACTTTGTTGAACGTCGGCGATTTACTTGCTACTCAATTCGATTATTCTCTTGATTATATGTCATCATTCCCACTGTTTTACAATTGGTTTAACTTTTTGGTTGCTATCGTCATGACTTACCTTGCTAGTTCATTAAAACATTTCCCACATAATATTCTCGCCCATTCTGGTTTTATACTACATATCATTTTATTCATAGTCACTCCTTTTGCCCTCGTTTTTATCGAAGGTAATGCTGTTGGATTCTGGATATTAATTTGCATTTCTACCTTCAATGGTTTACCAACCCCAATCAACTCTTCAGTCTTTATGGGTTTGTCAGGTATGTTCAGTAGCGTACATAGCGCCATATATTTCATTGGAATGGCTGCCGGAGGATTAATTTCATCCCTTCTCAGAATGTTGAGTAGCGTATTCTTTAAAGGAGAACCTGATAATGATTATTTCTTAACTTTCTATCTGAATGGTATTATTTTGTTAATAAGTTATGCCATGTACATTTATATGTACTTCTGTATCCCATTAACAAAGGAACTGTATTCTCAAAGCAATCAAAAAGAAGAAACCGTTACTCTTCTTGACGGAGAATCAACTACTGGGGTTAAAGGTTTCTTGCGTGTCTTCAAAAAGATGGCCATTAATCTTTTCTCAATTGGATTCATATTCTTTGTTACCCTTTCCATCTTCCCAGGTTTCTTCATTGCTACAAAATATAATGAAGATGTAATTGATCAAGACACAACCCTCATGATTAATACCTTTGTATTTATGTTGGGCGATCTTCTCAGCCGTTTTGCTGTTTATATTCCAATTCCATGGAACAAGTGGCCAATTCTTGGAAGTTCAGTTTCACGTATCATATTCTACGTACCAATCTTCATTTATTACTATGGTGTTTATGATAACCCATTCTTGATGTTTGCTATAATGCTTTTGTTCTCATTCTCCAATGGCTATATTTCAGCTTGGGGTATTCAAATTGCCTATAGAGATGTTGATCCAACTGATATGAAAATTGCTGGTAATTTAATCATGGTTGCGATGAACATTGGATTGTCAATTGGAGGAACATTATTGTTCTTAATGAGCAGCGTTTTACCAAAGCCATAAAAAAATTTGAATTGAATTAATTTTTTCTTAAACCATTGTTTTTAATTTCCTTTTCGCTCTAGACAGAAATGGAACTGAAAAAGGTACTTATGGAAAATGTTTCTATTTTTTCGGGATTTGATAATTTGAAAATAAGAAACTTTAACCCACTTTGGCCCGACAAATACGAAAAACGTGTCGACACATCAATCAATATATAAAACACCCTTCCGAAGATCTTACTGCATTACTTACAAATGGCTGCCCAAACCGTTAGCTTTAAAGACCTCGGACTTTGCAATCACAAAGAAATGTTTGAACGTGCCGTCAAGGGTGGATTCGCTGTTCCAGGTTTCAACTTCAATAACCTTGAACAAATGCAAGCCATTATCCAAGCCTGCACTGAAGCTAAATCACCAGTTATTCTTCAAGTCTCAAAGGGTGCTCGTGAATATGCTAATGGTACTCTCTTAAGAAATCTCGCCAAGGGAGCTGTTGAATACTCAAAAGAAATTGATCCAGAACATAAAGGTATTCCAATTTCACTCAATCTTGACCATGGAGCCAATTTCCAAATTTGCAAGGAATGTATTGACAATGGATTCTCAAATGTTATGATCGATGGTTCACATCTTTCATTCGAAGAAAACGTTAAATTAACTAAGAGCGTTGTTGAATATGCCCATCAATTCGGTGTCACTGTTGAAGGTGAACTTGGAGTTCTTTCTGGAGTTGAAGATGATGTTGCCGCTGAAGCTCACGTTTTCACTGATCCAAAAGATGTTGAAGCCTTCGTCAAAGCTACTGGTGTTGATTCACTTGCCATTTCCATTGGAACCTCTCATGGTGCTTACAAATTCAAACCAGGAATGAACCCAAGAATTAGACTTGATATCCTCAAGGAAATTGAAGAAAGAATTCCAGGCTTCCCAATCGTTCTCCATGGTTCATCATCTGTTCCACAACACTGGGTTGAAGTTATTAATCAATATGGTGGAAATCTTGAATCAGCCATTGGTATCCCAGAAGAACAAATCAGAGAAGCTGTCAAGAGTGCTGTTTGTAAAGTTAATATTGACTCTGATGGTAGACTTGCCATGACTGGATCAATTAGAAAGTATCTTGCTGAACATCCAAAAGATTTTGATCCAAGACAATACCTTACCCCAGCCAGACAAGCCCTTAAGGAATTATATCTCCACAAAGTTTCTGACAAAGTTTTGAACTCAGCTGGAAAGTCATGGTATTAAGCTAAGTTAAAAGTTAGTTGTTTGAATTTTCGTTTTTATGTTTTTAATTTTTTTTACAAAAACTACTTCTTTTAAGGACAAAGCATCAAATAGAACATGAGGAATATTACGGACATAAAGCAATACACAAATAAAGCAGTCGTTGATAAAGATGAAAATAATTTTGCTTTTGGTGATGAAGAATTTCTGTAGATAATTGCATTAACTGCCCATAAAAACCAACAACAAAAACCAAACACAAATAGTAGTTCTGATGCCATTTCATCATTACTTATTTCTGGAAAAGGTTCTTCAATTTTTTCAGGTTCGACGAGTGGTTGAGTTATTGTTGGTTGTGGAGGTTGCGGAGGTGTATATTCAAAATGTTGACCATCCCAAATTGGAGAATAATTAGGTTGATTTGTTGGTTGTTGATTTGGAACATCAGGTCGAATTGAATAATAGTTTTGTTGGTATGATGGTTGAACTAATGGTGATTGCATTGGTATTGTTCATCTTTTAGTTTCAATCTTAACTATTCATAGTTTAAGATTGAATTATGTCAGATTATCATGAGGGGATGATGATTAAAATTTCTTTTCACGAAATTTTTTTATTTTTTTAACTTTTAATTGTGAACTAAAAACTAATTTGAATTGAAATGAGAAGACGAGTGGATTCATATTCAATGTTAATATGTTCAAAATATGTTGGAAGTATTTCAGATATGATTAATATCACATTAGTTAATTCTAAATTCAAAGATAATATTGATAAATTTCATTTTAATCCATTTCAAATTAATGAAAAAACAAGAAAGTATTTTATTAATTTACAAACTCAATGGTTATTTGATGAAAATGATGAATTATATTCAGATGGTGATATTAATGGTTATTATGTGTATTATCAATTATCATATCATAATTATTTAACAATGAAAGACAAATATCAAAATATCAAATTTAGAAGAATTGTTTACGCTAATGATGACAGATTGAAATATGGAAATGAAATACCAAATGGTGTTAATAAATTGGATGATAGACTTTTTTATTACTCAAATATCGAAGAAATCAATATACCAGATTCAATAGTTGAAATTGGTAAAGATTGTTTTCATCAAAGCCAATCATTAACATCAATTACAATATCATCAAGATTAACTAAGATTGGTGATCATTCATTCTGTTGTTGTGATAAGTTATCATCAATAACATTTCCAAGTGTTTTAACTTCTTTAAATGAAGGTTTATTTGTGTGTTGTAATAAATTAACAACAATAAAGTATTCACCATTTGTTGTTAATTTGAATGAAGGTTTATTTTCGGGAAATGGATTATCAACAATGACAATACCAACGTCAATTACAAGAATTGGTAATAGCTGTTTTTGTGGATGTAAATTAACATCATTATCAATTCCAAGTAATGTTATTCATTTTGGAAAAAATGCATTTAGTCATAATTACTCATTAAAAGAAGTAGAACTACCAAATAATATGATGGAATTATCTGAAGGAATGTTTTATGAATGTTCAAATTTAACTAAAATCAATATACCTTCATCTTTAACTAAAATTGGTGATAATTGTTTTTATAAATGTGATAAACTTACAATTCCAACAACAATTATATCACAACTTCATCATATTGGAAATGATTGTTTCAAAGATAAAAAAATAAAAGAAATCACATTAAATAATGAAATAACATATATTGGAGATTATGCATTTTTTAAAAATCCAATTAAATCAGTGATAATTCCATCTTCATTAAATTGTCTTAATTATTCTCATTTAGACAATGTTCAAAATTAACACATATTGAAATACCTGATTCTATTACCACCCTTGGAAATAGTTTATTTTCAAATTGTTCATTACTTGAATATATTGTTTTACCAAGTATAATTAAAGAATTACCTGATTATTGTTTTGAAGATTGTAAAAATATTATGGGAATTGAATTACCTTCATCTCTTACTAAAATTGGAAATAATTGTTTTGAAGGATGCATTAGATTGAAAGAAATCAATATACCAACGAGTCTTATTGAAATTGGAAATAATGCATTTAGAGATTGTTCTGAATTGCAATCAATAACTGGAAATGTTGATGTTTGCATGAAATTTAAAGATAGTTTTGAAAATACTCCTTTCTTAAAACAACTCAGAAAGCAATATTAATTGGAAGTTTTGGTGATTATTCAACAACAATTTTTTTTACAAAAAATAACATTTTACAAAGAACAATGAAACACAAAGTACTGTCAAGATTGAACAATACGGCCGAAGTGAAATCAAAAAGTGTTCAATGTAATGGAAAAATAAAATATCAAAAAGAGTTTTGAATCAAAGACTTGAAAGATCTTTGAAAATAACTGAGTTTGCTTGTGAGTAACCATAATTTGTAGTTAATATTCAAACAACCAAATGTTGAAATAATCGAAAATGAAACCAGTTTCCAATACAACAAACAGAAAGAATAAAAAGTGAAAGATTTTATTTTATTTTTTCAGTTTTAAATTTAAAGATTCTTATTGTAAAAATTAATCAAAATTAAAATCCTTCTTCATTAAAAACGATCCAACCAAAGGTCCATTTTGATGGTAAGCCATTATAAACAGTAGTGTCAAATGGTTTTTTACCAAATTCATAAGCAGGTTGATCTTCATATTGAGGAGATGATATGGCATCAATCTTCAAAGAAATTGCTCTTTCATAATTGATAG
>NWBR01000913.1:8211-27760 GCA_002914575.1 Entamoeba moshkovskii
ACAAAAGTAAATAAATTATTATTCAAAAAATGTGATAATATTAAACAACTATTTATTGGTGATAATCAAGTTAAAAAGTATCCATTTGAAGTGAATTATGATAGAATGATGAAATTCAAAGAAATAGGTATTAGTTGTGAAGAAGTAGTATTTACAAGAGAAGATGTTATACTTCATCCATTAATCAATAATGAAATACCAAAAGAAGTGAAATATTTAGAAGATAATTGTTTTAGAAATAACGATAATTACAAACATATTATTCTTCATGATGGAATATTGAATATTGGAAAAGATTGTTTTTTAAATACTCCAAATGGTAAAGTTAAAAAATAAACAATCTTTTAATAGATTTTTTTGAGTTTTAACTCTTTGTTTTGAGTGCTCTGCAGTTACAAGCAACTAATTATCGCTCACAAAACTTTAAGTAAGAGAAGCACTACTGGTCTAATGGCAGAATTTCACCCTCCCAAGGTGGAGATCCGGGTTCGATTCCCGGGTAGTGCACTTTTTTCTTTTTTGTCTTTTATAACATTTCTTTAAAAAAGACAAACTTCAAAGTGAACCAATCCAAAATGAAGAAGAACTTTTTAAAGCCATCCAAACAGAGTTAATGGGAGTACCTTCGTTGTATCGGTGGTTTTGCAAGATAGTGCCAAATCTATCTCGTAGGTTTGTAGAACATGTTGATGTTGATTTAACAAGAAGCAATCCAAACGGAAAGGAATATGATAATCTTTACATTGACGTCAATGGGCTTATTCATGGGGCTTCAGACAAAAGCGTTGAACAAATTGTTGAATACGTACAAAAACAATTAATGAGAATTATTATGGCGGTTAGACCAAGAAATTTATTATTTATTTCTATTGATGGTGTTTGCCCACTTGGTAAGATGGTTCAACAAAGAAAAAGGAGATTTGCGAGTGACCACAAGGCAGGAAATGCCATTACTCCAGGGACGGACTTAATGGAAAGACTTAGTCTTGGGATTGAAGCATTTTTCCTGAGTTTAATGAATAACGAAGGATTAGATTATTGGAGAAGAATTAAAATAATTGTTTCAGGGATTCATGTCCCTGGGGAAGGAGAACATAAAATTGTTGAATTTATAAGAAGCCAACAAAGGGTAAATGAAAGTCACGTTATCTATGGGGAAGATGCCGATTTATTATTGTTGGGATTAGTTCTTCATTTCGAATCAATATTTATATTAAGAAAAGATTCAAGACAGCTCTTTGATAAAAGTAAAAAAGGAATGAAAGGAATGAAAGTGCCAAGAAATGGAAGTGGAAAGAGTAAGGTTGTTAGGGACAAAGCAAAGAAACAGGCTGATGAAAAATTATTAAAAGAAAAGAAAGAATTAAAAGAGAAATTCGGAAGTGATGATGATAGTTTTGGTGTTCCATTTGAATTAGTAAATGTTTCACTTATAAGTAAGAGGCTCGTTGAAATGTCAAGTGAATATGGGGATCCAATCGAGAGAGTTCAATTAGAAAATGATTTTATATTTCTTCTTTCGATTGCAGGCAATGATTTCTTACCAGCATTAGCAGGAATTGATATATATGCTGGAGCATTAAATGTATTGTTGGTAATTTATTTCCAATTACATTCAAAGGGTGTTGTAATAAGTGAGAATGGACAAATCAACTTTGAAGGAGTAAAGAAGTTATTTACCGAATTGGCTCTTCAAGAACAAAAGTTAATTGATGCCCAAATGAAAACAAGACGTGGAGATGCCCCTCCCGTCTGTGGTTTTCTGAATGTCGATACAAACAAAATGGTGAAGATTGGACAAAGTGGATATAAAGAGAGATATGTCAAAACCTATTTTATGGGAAATGTTGAAAGTGTGAAAAATACTGTCAAAAATTACTTAGAAGGAATGTTGTGGGTTTTTAATTATTATGTCGGTAACAAATTTTCATGGAAATGGGGTTTTACACCCTTTTATGCCCCTTTGTTAAGTCACTTTGTGGAATTCTTTGATGTTTCGGTTGATTTAATTATTGGTGATGACGATGGGCCTATTAATCCTTTGGAACAACTGATGTTAGTAATTCCGCCAGAGAATTGTTATCTTCTTCCAAAACCATTGAGGGAGGTATTTGAATTACCGGAAATGAAGAAAGTAACCCCAGAAAAAGTGATGATTGATGCACATGGGGAAGACGTATCATATAAAGGAATCCCATTGGTCCCATTTCCTGAATATAACTTTGTACATGAGTTTTTAGCAACACGCATCAAAGAATTAAGTCCAATCGAATTAGCAAGAAACAAATTATCGGACAATGTGTTGTTTGTTTATTATAAAATACCAAATTATTCGATAATTGCCGAGCCAACAATGATTGATTTGAAACACAATGGGGTTTGTGGCAGCCTCGAAAGTATAAAATATTCATTGCATTCCTACTATTTCCATGTTCAAAATGAAACATTGAAAGAGCTTCAAAATGAGTTGATATTGGGCTACTATTTTAAACCAATAATGGAATAGTTTATTCAATTTACCTTTTATTTTTTATCTTTGACACAAAACAGAATTGGACCCTCAAAGCAGCCTCCTCATCAAAAACCGAAGAAAAGTAAAAGTAACTTTGTTTTGAAATTTGTAAAGTGCCACGTCGTTTCTGTTATTTAAAAAAAATCTTGAACTCAAAAAAGCGAAAAAATGTCGGTTGAGATTGAATATTGCTCTACTGCGAGTACAAAGGAAGAAATTCTTAAGAAAAGTGAAGAATTAAAGGGTTGGATTGATAAAGCCCTTGAAGAACAATGGAATCCATTGGCCTATAACAATCCAGAAATTACTTTGACCGACCAACCACAACAAGAATATAAACATATCATGAAGAGTAGTTGCACAATGAATGCAAATCCAGAGAAAGTCTTTAAATTTTTGACCACATCAACATTTGAAGACCAAAAGAAGTATGATGCAGACCTCCTTGAGTTTGAAAGAGACCAAAGATTTGATGAAGAGGGTTGTGAAATTGCTCGCGTATGCTATAAAGCACCATGGCCAGTTTCGGCAAGAGAGTTTGTTGGAATACAAAATTGGTTTAAGAAAGAAGGGACATATTATTTCCTTCAAGAGTCCGTGAATTATCCAAAGAAATGGAATGCTGTGAGTAAGAGTTATGTAAGGGGATATAAAAAGAGTGGTCTTGTTCTTAAACCTGTTGGGGAAAACAAAATGGAAGTTCATAGAATAATTATTATTGATGCAAGAGGATCAATTCCTGGTTGGTTAGCTGGAACTGCAAAGAAGGATGACGCTGGAAGACTTTTCGCAATGAAAAAATATTTTGAAGAGAACTATGCCTAAAAGAACTTTAAAAAAGAAGATTTCTTTTTTTACAAATCCTTTAATATTTTAACTATTTTTTATAATAAAAGAATCAAAAATAAAAAGATGACTTATTTTGGAAAGAAACTTAAAAATAACTATTGGATATTCACTCTTTTTATGAAACACATTCAACCGGTTCAGCCCACCGCTTCTTACGGCTCCAATTTTCAATTTAACTCCTTGTTTGATAAATGTAAAAGTATTAATGATTTTTCTACAGCGGAAGTATTAAATTCATTAATCGATATTGTTCAACAATTAAATTCATTAATTAGCGAACAAAAGCATTATCAAATTGCCGTAGAAAAATGGATGGTGAGGTGTCTTCCGTTTGAAAGTGAAAAAGATATTTATGAGTTTGTAAAAGAATTTAAAATATCAACAACAGCCGAGAAATCGATTTTCAACCGATTTAATTCAAACAAATGGAATTCTTTTAAAAAGAAAGGAATTCAAAAGGATCCATATGAAACATATAACCAAAGTAAAACCGAACAAAAATATTACAATTCGACTAATCATCAGTTAACTCGTTCTGGCGCTGATTCATTTGAAAAACAAAAAATATCTTCAAGCCCAACTTTAAAATTGAATGTTAATCCATATGTACCTTCAAGAAGTGCAGATAATTGTGAAAAAGAAGAAAAAGAACTCAGCATTAATTTGTTGGCCAATAAATTTGTTCCTTCAAAACAAAAGAAACAACTAGAATTTGAAAATGTCGACGTTGTTGCTGATTTTTTGGGAGAAGAATCTACTCCGGTCCCTCAGAATAAGACTAATGTTGCTGGACATCCAAAACAGGCTTGCAAAATAAACAAATTTTCTTTGGTTACGTCTAAATTCACACCAAAAAGTGCGAAAACTATAATTCCTCCAATGGCTAAATCAGTTCCAATTCTAAATGAACACGCAAAGAAGTTTGTCCCATCAAAGAGAAGAAGATTAATGTCAATTGAACCAAATCCAATTGCAAAAGAATTTATTAATCGACACATGGATGATTTGCTTGCTTTATTACAATTAAACCAATTAAATTTGATTTTTAATGGAAATAGTATGATTGGACTGGATAAGATTATTGAAATGGATGATATTGTCATTATATTTATGACTGAAAATGAAAGTTTTGGAATCCAAATGGGAACTTCAAAACAAATCTCAGTTTTTACCGTTCAAAATCCATTTGACATTATCCCAGTTAGATTTGAATTAAAAAATGAAGCAGATTTTGGTGTTGATATCAATGTAAAACATGAAATAATGGAGGCGTGGCATTTTGTTAGATTGACTGGAAATGATGGTTTTATTTCCGATGATTTCAGTGAATTTTATAATGACCCCACTGAAATTGGGCCTGACATATTTACTGGAAACCATCAACCAGAAACATTTACAATCAAACACTTTTTTGCTTTTTCAACAATCTAAATGTGATTCTTATTATTATTTGTATTTGCCTCAACCAAAAAAATAACAGTTATGCGTAACAAGAAAGAATTGAGTTAGTATTCATCATACTCTACAAAATTAGCCAGGTTTGCGGGGTCGAGAATGTTTAAATGTTCTTGTAATATGGCAGCAGCGTAACCAGTTATTCCCATTCCCAAAGTACAACGGTATTTGTATGCCTTCTCGAAAGCATGTAAGGCATTTTTGCGACAATAATCATACATGTCTGGCATAGTTTTGGAGTATTTTATTAATGCAACACCATACTGTTCCAACACAGCCGCATAAACCCTTCCGTGACTCATTCGAACTTGATATTTTGCAACGGGAATTAAATATTGTTCGAAAAGTTGCAAAGGATTAGGACAAGATTTTAAAGAGACGTATTTCCTCATTGCTCTAAATAAAAACAAATGGGTGTCATGCATCTTCCTCAGTGGATCATAAAAGAATTTTTGTCGTTTCAATTTGTCCATCCCAATTATAAAGTCTTCCTCTTCGTTGAATTCGTCAATTTCTTCTTCACCACAGATATAACCACATGAAGTGCATTTATATCCTTCTGGCTGGGGGTATATTATTCCTCCACAACTACATTTAAAAGCACGCCATGGATCTATTGGACCAGAACATAATGGACAATCGCAAATAAACCCATAATTATCTTTAAAGTATTGTATCCTTTTTGGTCTGATGGAAGGAAAGGTGTAGGAAATAGTTATTTCTGTGCCTCTCGGAATATCCTCCAAAGCAGTCCAATACATTACATCCCCCACTGAGTGCCATCCAACATTTTCCTTACAGGAGTGATTGGCGAGACTACATGCGATAAAAACGGCATATCCATCAATAAAATCCAATGAAAATGAGTTGGTGTGAATGCCATTAACAATTTTCTTCACATCTTCAAGTTTTACTTCGCTTGAAATTCGGCCATCTTGATTCAGATCGTCATAAATAAATTTTACATGTTCACTGAATTCTTCGTCTCTGGAATTGTTTTGAGCCAATTCAGTTGCGAATTGTACGGTGCAAAACGCCTTATTTTCATAGATACTTCTGACCATAAAATAAGTTGAATCTTTATTTGACTCAGCGTCATCCTCTCCTTGGAAAAAAATAGTCGCTTGTTCTTTAAAAACCATTTCTCCTTGTTTAATATCTTCGATTGCAATTAAACCTCTTCCTTTTCCTGGGATTGACCTTGCTTCGAATTTCTTATTTCGAAATTCTCTGAGAAACACTTCGTCGTAACAAGTGTAATGAGGGTTATTTGTCCGGTTAATAACATCACTTCTTGATGGGATTTTAACATTAAAAATGGGGTCATAACGACTTTTTAAAGTAGGCAATTGTTTGATGTATTTCAATGTTTGCATTAAAAAATTTTCAAGTGAGTTTTCCAACCAAAAAAATGGTGTTGGTTTTCAAAAAGTATTTTTTAGTTCCGTTTTTACTTTTCACTTATTTTTTCAAATGACACAGTTTTGTTGTTTTATTTCTTCTTTTGTTGTTTAGATTTGTACCAATTTTTTAGGTATTAACGAAAAGTACATCAGTTATAAATTATTCGGGGTAACGACTTCGCAATGCTGGCCCCATTTAAAAATGGGGCTGGGCATAAAGACCTTTCGATGCAAAAAGAATTCATTAAATCTGTTTCGGCCCCAAATTCCTCATCCATAATAATCACAAAGGAATGCCTTGATTGCGTGTGATTAAGAATGGATGATATTTCATCTTCAACTATAGAGTCTTTGTCTGATTCAAGAGAGTTAAGGCCTTTACTGTCAAAATCAAGAACACTTTCATTGTTTTTACCTGGAGAATCATTTCCATAACGTAATTGTTGAGTAACCTTCAAGGAAACAGCCATTTAAAAATTCTCTATAAAAAATCAAGTTCCAACTGTACAGACCGTATTTGTTGTTTCGATAATTCAGTAAAATCTAAAACAACTTTTATGAATTTCGGTCAACTAATTTCGGAAACCTAAAAAACCAAAAGATTTGACAATTCTTTGAACACCAGAAAGTAATAAAATTGTTGTCAAAAACAATGAAGTGACAAATTTTCATTTAGAAACTTCAATAAGAACCCCACAAAAAAATAAGACCAAAAAATCTCGTTCTGTTGAAAAAAATAGGAAAAGTGCTGTAATTAACCAAAAAAACGAACTCAGACCCCTTCTAAAATTAAAATAACAATATGTTTGTGTTAAAATACAATTAAAGTTGTCTGTGTCTTTTATTGCTTCAAAGGCTCAGTTGAATCAAATTTCTTTAAAATATTCTCTAATGTTTCTTTATTCCTGTCCAACAGTTGTAAAACTTGTCTAACATTGGAAACAGTAACATCGCAACGGGCAGTTAATACTTTTTCAACAGAATAATTCAATCTAAATTTTAAATTTTGAAATTAAATAAATCCATTTAAACAAACAGTTTGTGGTATCTTAAAACAAATAATATAATGACTACTGCTATTGTATTTGGTTTTTTTCCTTCCAAAACTGACTGAATTGGCTTCGAAATGCTAATTGCTTGGTCAATAAAATTATTAAAATTATTGGCAGCGCAATATTTAGTAATTAAACCTTCAATCGGATCATTGGTAACACAATTTGCCTTAATTTCAGGAAATAGTTTTTCAAATAACTTAAACCCACCAATAATTTCTTGTTCAGAATGATTAATATGTTTAGAAATTTCTTTAATAGTAATGCCCGTATTTTCAATTTTACAAAAATGGTATACAATTCCCAATAATACTTTTTCTAACTTTTTCCCTTTGACTTTTGGTGGATTTCCATTAATATTTAATTGGCTAAACATTTCAATTCCCTGCTTTCTTTTTTGATCGTTTAAATTAATTTGATTAAAGTACTGTTCTAATTGGCTTAGAACATCACTTTTTTTGATTAATTTATCTTTTCTAAAAAATGAATATAATTTATTTGAAACAAAAAACAATAAATTCTACCAACAAAAGATTAATCAAACTTTTTCATTACTTTACTTTCTAACACGGCTTTATCTAGTATTATTCCACAATTTTTACAATATACAATTCCATCAGAATTTTCTTAAGTTTTAATTTTATTTTCTTTTTTCATTTACTTTGAAAATGGAACAAACTCCATGGCTCGCATCGTTCTCCCAATTTCTCTTCACACATTGGGATTTGGTCTGTCCAATTCATTTAACCCACACGAATACCAATTCTTAGTTTTTGATTAAATAGCAAACTCCGCCACGTAAACAAATTTTTTTTGAACATCAATTGAATAAAAATGCCTCTTTCTTCCTTTTTCGGATCTTAAATTGTTTTATAATTAATTTTTAAGAGTTTATAGTTGATTAACAATTCTATAAATATTTTCCAATCACAGATAAACAAAAGGAATTCTATTTGAAATATAAATATTTTTTACTTTTCCTAATAACATATTTTTCGGGATTGGTTCTGCTATGTGGAAACTGATCTAAAATAATTGTTTTTAGTGCCACGTTCTTCCAACCTTTTTTTATATTATAATAATTATATTATAATAATTATTGATTCGGTAGGCAAAGACAGCCACCATTTTTTTCTTCAAAAATGATTGTAAACTCGAAAACCAATTATGATCGTTCTCTTTTTCTTTGTAAGTGTCGTTTTTGGTGTTACGCCTTTACCTGGAGGAGAAAGGGATGTCAATAATCTTGATCAATACAATAATAAATGTCGTATGCATAATGTTCCTGGTTGTACTGCACCTGCCATTAACATGAAATCAGATGGCACATTGTATTTAACCGACGCCTATCCTGCACCTTTAAATATGATTGATATTTGTATTTCAGAACATCCTGAATTTGATCCAAATGTCACTTTGGGACATTTGACGTGTTGTGATGAAAGCTCAGTTATGGATCTTAAAGAACAAAGTTCATTGCTTGATGGATCATTCGGTAAATGTCCTGCTTGTTATTTAAATCAAATGAATTTATGGTGTGGTTTCGCTTGCGATCCAAATTCTGCTCGTTGGACAGAAATTGATGCTTTTAAACATGACAACACATGTAACGAACCAGATGGAATAGATGTGCCAAGTTTATATTTTTATCTTCACCCTTTGTATGCTCAGCAAGTTTATGATTCATGTAGAGACACTGAATTATCTGGTGGTTTTGCTGTTAGAACACTATACCCGACATACAAAGAATTTTTCCAAATGATTTCCGACGTTAATCCCGTTATGCCACTTTATTTTGTTTATGATGAAACTGGGTACAATGGGAGTAAATACACTGAAATGCATAAATGTAGTGAAATGTGTTCATGTCAATCGTGCCATGAAATGTGCACAGAATTTATTGAGGACGAACCAACATTTAAAGACTATCCATTCTTAAGTGGAACTTTAAATATCATCACAATTGTTTCTGTTCATTTATTCATGGTATTTATTATGACAACACTTACTTTTTGTGCTGTAATTCTTTCGTTCCGAACTTTTGTTTTTATGAAGAAATCGAGTCCATCAGTCCTTTATATTAGTTATATATCGCTTGCTGCCGTTACCATTATTGGTCTTGGATTTATTATTATGGGTATTATTGTTATTGGTTTCCCAATGGAAGGAGTAATTACACCAATGCCTTGGGGTGATGGTAATTTATTGGGAGTCATTTTTGGATACACTGGATTTGGAATTTTCTCGATTGGACTTGCGGTTTATGACATCTATTATGTGTTTATATTGAATATGGTTCAAAGGAATCAACCAGAAGAATCTGCTGATCCAGCCAGACTGTCGATTCTTAATACAGAAGAAGACTATGAAGATTCAAATAAAGTTGATTTAACAGATAATTTCTTATCAAAAATGATGTCACTCTACACTCGATTCTTATGGAAATTCAGGTGGATTATTATAGCTGTTGTAATATTGGGATGTTTAGTTTGTTGTGTGGGCCTTTACAAGATTGTCTTTATTACTGATTCATTGGGTTTGTGGGTACCCAAGAATTGTCAAACCATGAAAGATAAGAATTACTATGACGAAGCCTTTGGTCCATTCTTTAGAACAAACCAATTTATGTTGTCCGATAAATTAAATCCTGGCAACCAAGTTTTAACTCAACCACTTCTAGTTCAACTACAGCAAATGATAGATGAAATACGGGCGATTAGTGTCGAATGGACAGACCCAGAAACTGAAGAAACAAGGCAAATCACAATGGATGATTTATGCTACAAACCAATTTTTGGTAAGGGTTGCATTATTACTTCTGTAACTGGTTATTGGCAACACGACATCAATAAAATCATGAATACTGAAAATGTTACCCAATATATTCAAAACTGCCTTGGTAATCCTTTGGCCACTGGCTGCGCCGATGACATTGGTTCTCCTGTCGACCCACATAACTCTCTTGGAAATTATACTGTTGGGGATAATAATGATCCAATGAAAGCCACAATTCTTCAAGCAACATTTTTGTTTAATCAACCAAATGAAAGAATGATCGAATGGGCCATGCTTTGGGAAAAAAGGTATTTGGAAATTTTAGATAGAGACTACTCTTTGGTTAAAGTCGCTTATCAGGCCCAACGTTCTGTTGATGATGAAATTAATAGAGAAACATTTACTGATATCATAACAGTTGTCTGTTCTTATATGGTAATGTTCATTTATATATCCTTATCATTGGGTAATTCGTTCTATCATTTGAATTATAAAACTATTTTTGTAAAATCCAGAATCTTATTGGGTATTCTTGGTATTGTTATCGTTTTATTCTCTGTCTTCACTTCTTCTGGATTCTTCTCATGGATTAATGTTGAGGCCACTTTGATTATCACTGAAGTTATTCCATTCCTTGTTTTGGCAATTGGGGTTGATAATATTTTCATTTTAACCAATACTGTCGATGAACAACCAATGTACGACAAAGATGGCCAATACGTCCCAGTCCAGAAACGTCTTGAACATGCTTTAATGCTTGTTGGCCCTTCAATGATGCTCGCTTCTATATCTGAATCTTTGGCTTTCTTCCTTGGATATCTTACTAGTATGCCGGCAGTTCAATCGTTCTCTCTTTATGCTGGTTTGGCCATCTTTATTGATTTCATATTGCAAATTACTTTGTATGCTGTTCTTCTTTGCTATGATATCAAGAGACAAGAACACCATGGTTGGGACTTTATTCCTTGGTTACAAGTACATGACGAAAATTTGAATGAAGAACACGACTTCGAAAGGGGTTCTTTAATCAAACATCTCTTCAAATACGTCGCCACTTTCCTTTCTTATTATCCAGTGAAAATTATTGGTTTGTTTGTCTTCATCGCATTCTTTATTTTCTCTTTAAATTACGTTCCTAAAACTAAACTTGGATTACCACAAGAAACTGCTTTGCCACAAGACTCTTACATTCAAGACTATTTCGTTGCTTTGACCTATCTCGAAATTGGTCCGCCTGTTTACATTGTTGTCAGGGATGGTGCTGATTACTTGGATGAAAAAACACAAAGTTCTCTGTGTGCTTCCGATAATTTTATGTGTGATGCCCTTTCCATTCCAAATTACTATGACGCAGCAAGAACAATTGATGGCACCACTTTTGATTGGATTGATGATTATTTCTCTTGGGCCGCCCAAAAAGATTGTTGTAGACTTGATAAAGATGGTAATATTTGTCCATATGACACTCCCAATTATTCCAAAGAATGCGCTCCTTGTTTCACTGAATTTACTGACAAGAAGCGTCCATTACCAAAAGATTTCTACAAATTCGTTGATCGATTCTTAACGGCTTCTATTAATGAAACTCTTTGCTCGGTTAATGGACAGGCATACTATCCCGATGTTGTCTGGAATCACATCAATGAGGCCAAGGAAACCAACTTTTCTTATGTTAATGTTTCCAGACTCAGATTATTCCAAACTGTCCTTGTAACCCAAGAAGATTTTATTGATTCTTTGGTTCAAGCTTATAACATTTCCGATTATATGAACTCATTGTTTGATGTTAAAACGTTCCCTTATGCATATCATTACGTTTATTTCCAACAATACTTTAATATTGTTGATTTGTGTGTTATGGATGTTTGTTTGGCACTCGCAGCAGTTTTCATCGTTGTAATGTTGTTGATGTTCGACCCAATTGTCGCTCTAATGGTTGTAGTTTGTGTTTTGATGTGTGTTATTGATTTAATTGGAATAATGTATCTTTGGGGGGTCGAATTGAATGCTGTTTCATGTGTCAATTTGGTAATGTCAATTGGTATTACCATTGAATTCTGTGTTCATATCGCCCATTCATTCCTCTCTTCGCCAAAGAAGACTTTGAATGAAAAAATGAAAGACGCAGTTATAAATATGGGAAATAATGTCTTTGTCGGTATTACACTTACCAAATTCCTTGGTGTCATTGTTCTTTCTTTATCTTCTGGATTAATCTTTGTCATATATTACTTCAGAATGTACTTCATGATGTTGATCTTTGGCGCTTCCCATGGTCTTTTCTTCCTTCCCATATTGCTTTCTTTGGTCCCATCCTTCTCTTTAAGTCGGGTTGCAACCCCAATAAAGAAGTTGTTTGGAAAGTGTTTGAAGAAATCAAACAAAGCAGAATATCAAAATCTTGGCTGATAATTGACTAAACTTTTGGTATTTGGGTGTTATTTTTGAGAAAAATCGTAACAAAAATGAGTTTTTGAAATGTAATCAATTCCTCTTTAAAGAATCCCCTTCTTGTCTTTCTTTTCTTTTGATTTTCTGTCTTTTTCTTCTTTTTTTTTCCTTTTTTCTTCATCTTTCGGCGAAAGAGGTACTTGGGACAATGAACTAAATGTCATTCTCTTTTCGCTCATTGTCTCCAAAGTATTGCTCACAGCCAATTTTTTTCCGTTACACTCTCCACTCATTCTCGCAGTCGCCCTCTCTTCGAACTTCATTGTGCCAGTTTTTTTTTTTAAATTAGACATCAGACTCTTTGGTGCGGGGCCTTCAATGCTGTATTTATCCCAGTAATACTGATTTCTATCTCCATCATACTCATCGGGAGATGAAGGTATATTTTTGTTTGCCAATCTTGACACATTTCCAAATGCATTTCCAAGCTGGATTAATTTCTTAATTTCTGATACTTTATGGTCACAAACAGCATTAATTGTACAAATACCCAACGTTCTTTCGGACTTGGGGAAAAGTAAATGGGTCCTACCACATGACATACATAAGAAACAACCATAATCCAAATCGACATATCTCAGTTGTTTCTCGCCACAATCCGCACAAACACTATTCAATGGGTTTGTTTCCAAACCAAACATGATGTTTTGGACGGTTAATCCTGATATGTCTCTTTCGATTCCTTCGAAAAGATCCAAATGTGTTTCTTCGTGGTCATAGTATCCAATAAATGATTGCCTAATATAGAATACCCATAACAATGCCAATGAAGTCGAATTTACATCAAATGAGAATCTACATTTGTCTCGGGTTCCATAATTTATTAAGGTAATGGATTTTGGGGCTGTGAACACAACAGAGGTAAATTTAGTAACAAAGTAATCGATAACTCGTGTTCTTTTAAAGGCGTCTTCAACGGTTGGGAAGGTACATAAAAATCCATTTCCAAGAATCATGTACTTCCCTTCAGAACCAACTGGTCCTTGCCACCAAATTTCTCGTATTGTACTTTCACTCCATTGATTCCGATATTCTTCATAAAATGATACAATGGAAGTATTTGATCTTGAAATAGTCAGTAATGATTGTTCTTGTGTTTGTGCGATTTGGTTATCCAAATCGACAATCCAACTCATTTTTTCTTCATCATTCAAACACATAAAATATATCGAATTTCCACCTTTAGTCACAATGACAAAAGATGGATCTTCTTCGATAACAGCAGAATCCAAAACACAGAACGAACCAACCGGAATAACAACTTCAACAGTCAATAATTTTTTACTTTCACATATAGTTTCAATTGTTTCGGTTGAAATTTTACCTTTATGCACTGTTCCTGACCCGAGTAACTTAGTGATAATAACAGTATCGTTGAATAAAAAGAAATTGACGCTTCGGCATTTTCCTTTGACCTCTGGGTCATACAATGATATTATACCAAATCTAATGAATTTTCTTGAAGCATTTGGTTCAACTGAGACTATTCCTTGGGGGTATTTGAATTTAGTGAATAATTGCCCAAGTAATTGTTGATTTTCAAGCGTTCTTTTGCTTTCATTAACAACAACACCAATGTCCACTATTCCCTGTAAGGCCTGATTCAATAAAACGAATTCGGAGTGTTGTTGGGGCATAGTTTTAATAAGTTCTTGGAGTAACAGTCGATACCTTGGAATTCTTTGAACAGGTAAAATGACATATGAATTAAATGAATCTAATTTATTAATCAATTTTATTTCTTCCATTGCACTATCAAACGTCTTATTATTTTTTCTCAATTTTTCTTCGTGCTCATTGATGGAATCAGTGGAATTAACATAACTACAATAAGTTTTTAAGAAATGAAGTAATTTTTGGAAAACACTCCCAATACCTTGTCCATAGTAATTTCCCTGTTGTTGCAATTGTAACATATTTGCGTACATCATTTTATTGTATCCCAATATTACTTTAATATCTTCTTCACATTTCTTTATTGTTTTGTCAGTCGGCAATATTATAATTGCAGTTTTTAAATAAAAATCTAAAAATTGTTGTAGTTTATTGACATAGACCTCTTCAGTTTTAATTAGTTCATTTACAACATTCTTTCTTTGAGTTAGTAATCTCATTGTTGGTTTACTTAACTTCCTACTGAAATGGCCAATTACAACTGTTTGAATGATTTCAACTTCTTTTGGGTCGTATTCTTTTTCATTCCAATCTCTTTGAATAAGTTCAGGAGGAGGGGATTTATAGGATCCTTTTTGCGAATCCACTTCGGATATTTGGCTTGACGATGTAGTGCCTTCAGTTTCAACTGAATCAGTGATTTGTTGAAGAGACTTTTCCTTTTGAAGTTTTCTTGGTTTTTCAGGAAGTTTAGGGAAGGCGGAATGTCCTTGTTGGTCAGCACTACTTGGTTCTCCAATTTTGCTTTGACTGGAAGATTTATTAAGAGTGTTCTCATTTTGACGTTGACTGGGATTTGAGTGTTCTCTTGGACTTATTTGTTGGTTAATAATCATAAATTGTTCTTGAATGCAAGAATTCAGTTTATTTTCATCGATGAATTGTTGTTGCAAATTTTTATTCATTGTAAACCTACCCATCGTCTTTCTCTTTTGGATTCGAGTCCCTGATTTCTGTCCAATATAGAAAGCTAAACTAAGAAATAATTGGACATCTCCTTTGGCCAAATCGCCACTATCAAACGTTATTTGAGTTCCATAATTTTCTTTGACCATTTGAATTAACACTGCTAAGTTTTGTTGTGTTTGTAACACGTTATTTGGATTTAAATAATATTTTGGGGCTTTTTGTCCTGTGAGTTTTTCTACAATTTGAATTAATTTTGTTCCACTTTGTAATCCTTCTATGACATCAGTAATTGGTTCTTCCTGTCCCAATTGTTTATTAACCCAATCAATACATTCTTTATATTCTTCTTCTTTATAATTCATGGTATTTTGAATTATTTTGTGACGTTACTTTTGTAGTTCCGAACTCTAAATGTTGAAACTTTTTGGAAAGTTTAAATTAGTTCAAAAACCAAATTTTTCTTCGAGTTTGATTGATTGTAAAACAACAAAAAAGGTTTGTTATCATCAATTTGAAGTCATTGTTTTATGTCTTTTTCATTCAGGTGTCAAAATAGTAAATTAATAAAAAGAAAAACAATTGAATTCATTAAAATCGTTAAGGTTAAGTCCACTAGAAAACATAGAGAAATCCACTTAGTTCCTTTTACCAGTTTCTTCAACAGAATTAAATTGTTTAATAATCATGAAAGTGGCCACTGCCGCAATAATAATACAAATTATCCCAAGACAAACCAGTGTTGGAACATTTCCAGG
The DNA here is from genome assembly GCA_002914575.1 of Entamoeba moshkovskii. Classification (NCBI taxonomy): domain Eukaryota; phylum Evosea; order Mastigamoebida; family Endamoebidae; genus Entamoeba; species Entamoeba moshkovskii. The sequence goes on from NWBR01000913.1 coordinate 24,047, forward strand.
TAATCCCCATTTACCCCTTTTTAAAGTAATAAAATAAGTCACCCCTATGTCTAATTCATCTTTATGGGTCGTTCTTCCCATATATAACAATGTCACATGGCACTGTAATTCCTGACATTCGATTTTATTTTCGAAAACAACACAGCCATCATTGTTTGTAATAAATTGTAAATTGGATTCATCTAAGAAAGTAGAATTAGTTGAATATTGTTTTGGTTGGAATAATGAAACTCCGTACATTGTTGGAATGCTTCCCAATGAATGTATTTTGATCTCATACATCGAATTCTTTTCAAGATCCTTTGGATAAATGATATAAGAAATTGTGCTATTATATTGTTGTGTAGTTTTAATATGTGTTTCGGCGGGAAGTTTATTTAAATCAGAAGCGAAAGCACACATATAGAAAAACCAAAAAAGTAACCATTTGCCCATGACTTAAATAACTTTGGTTTAAATAAATAGTGACAATTATTAGTTAATAAATCAATAATAAAATTTACTATAAAAATTAGTATCTCATTCTTTTCAAAAAAAATGAAAAGAAAAAGAAATGGAAATTGTGTTTTCCCAAATTTGTTTTTTATGTCGAACGTTCTTATTTTAGGTCATTAACTCAAAATTGTACTGGAAATCTTAATGGTGTTATTTGGACATTTTTAATGTTACAAAAGTACAAAGAACAGGCCACCCCAATTGAAAAAGAATTGATTGCCGTTTTTGACCGAATTAAAGAACCGTTTGTTTATTTTTTATTTTGAGAAAAACATAATAATGGTTATCAGCGATTTATTATTTGTTTACCCAATCGACTCATTAATTGAAACTTGTCAAAGCATTAAGCCATTTGAGGAGTCTGTTGTTCGGTCTTTCGTTTTAAATTATTCTGTTTTTGTTTCAAACGAAATGACCAAGCAACAAACTGCTTTTGATTTATCAGAAGATGAGAATTCCCCATTGAGTTATGGCATTTTGTCATTTGATACTTACTTGCCACCACTTAAATCTTCCGGTATTATTGAAATTGCAGGTGAGGCAGGGTCTGGGAAATCGCAGTTATGCATGCAAATAATGGTGTTAGCATCATTGTGTTATAAAATGCCATGTTATTACATATGCGACAGAAGATTTGTATATGAAGAAAGAATTAAATCAATGGAAGAGTATTATTCGCAATTATTAGGATTTCGAATGGTAAATGTTAATCAATGCATAGCCGTCAAAAAAATAAATACATTCAAAGAATTTACTCAATCTCTTAGTGATATAATAGAAAAACAAGAGAATGGCCTTGTCATTGTCGATTGTTTTGGAAGTATTTTAAAAACTTCCTTCGAAAACAATTACACCGAGCGAGGTTCGGGGACCAGTTTTGTGGCGGCGCTGTTTGGTGAATTAATTGCAAAAGGATTTATTGTTATAACGACCAATGAGGCTGTGGATAAAATAGAAACTTCCGAAATGGTTCCATTTGACTTTTTGTCTCTTGACACTGAGTTAAAAAGTATTCCAGTGAGTAGTGGGCTTGATGTAAGCTGTGACGGGAGGGTAATGACAAGCCCCAGTGGGATTCAATGGGCGTATTATGTCACCCACCGATTGTTTGTTTATAAAACGGAAGAGAACATACACGATATCTGGGAAACATTAAGTGAGCCAACAAAAGAAGAGTTGCAAGAATTAACGGAAGATATGAAGGGAAATGTAAAAATAAGGAAATGCGTAATCAACAAGTCAAACGAAACTGAAAAAGGGATTTGTTTGGAATATTGTATTCTCACCTCACACGTTTGCGGAATTGAAAGAATCCAATAAAAAGAACATACATTATGTTTAATTGATTTCCATTGTTCAGTTTTGGGTCTTTTATTCAAGTATTCCATTCGTTCTTGCCCCACAGAATTGATGACGAAAGCAAAGTTTGAGCGAATAAAAAAGAATTAAAAAGAAAACGAACGTTTCATTAAAAAGTATTTTTGGTTTGGCAATTAAATCAGCCAAGAACCAATGGACTACAGCATGACGTGGCAATGACTATATGAAAACTCTCCAATTCATCTGAGTTTCATAAGTTATGTCCATTCTTCTTATATATTCGTTGTTTATCTACATCGTGTTTGGTGGTTTTTGCAGTTCAGAGTTATGTAATGAGTCAGTACTTGAAAAATATTATTCAAGGTTTAATCATTTCAACATCAGTTTCGACAAAATGTTCGAGGAGAAAAAAGAATTTATGAAGAAATATTCGCCCAATAATGAATATGGTTATAACGGAACAATTGAAGAGTTTGTTGCCGAAGAGCTTCAAGACAGATTGGATAATAAAATATTTTTCGATTATACTGCCAATGGCGTTTATACTAAAACCCAAATGAAAAGGATATTCGATGATTTGAATTCGCGTTTTTACGCGAATTCGCATTCACGTAATGCCGTTTCAGCAAGAACCGATGATGCTGTTCATTTAGCACGTAAATTAATATTAAAAAGATTTAATGTAACATCATCAGAGTATACAGTGATATTCACATCAGGAGCAACTGGAGGATTAAAACTTATTGGAGAGGGTTTTCCATGGACGAATTATTCCAAATTCATGTATTTAAGACAAAACCACAATAGCGTTCTTGGAATAAGAGAATACGCCTTGGAACAAGGCGCTCAGTTTAAGACCGTTACTGAAGAAGAATTGAATTCCGAAGGTTGTGAAGATTTATTTGACGAAAAATGTGAAGGAATCCCAAACGTGTTTAGAAAACCAACACTGACGGAATATCCGTCGGAAGTTTACAACTTATTTTCATTCCCAGCAACTGAAAACTTTGCTGGTGTAAAATATCCTTTGGAATGGATCAATAAATTCAGAAAAGAAAAGACTGGCAAAAACAATAATTGGTTGGTTCTTTTAGATGCAGCCGCTTATCTTAGTACTGCCGAATTGGATCTTAAGAAATACCCAGCCGATTTTGTTGTATTGTCATTTTATAAAATATTTGGTTATCCAACTGGTATTGGAGCATTGATCGTTAAAAATAAGGCATTGGAGCTGTTGCAAAAAAGTTTCTTTGGTGGGGGAACTGTTATTATGAGTGATTGTGACACGCATTTCTGTTTATTACATGAATCGGGATGTCAAAGATTTGAGGATGGAACAATTAACTTCTTGTCCATTGCCTCATTGAAATATGGCTTAGAACAATTGGATAAGTTTGGAATGAAAAATATTCAAAACCATGTTATGTCCATTGTTGATTATCTTTATGATCAATTAAGTTCCATGAAACACTCGAATGGAAAACCACTTTTTGAGATTTATGGAAAACATAAGGAACACGACCACTCTATTCAAGGTCCAATTATTAATTTAAGCGTCAAAAATGAAAAAGGAGGGTATGTTGGTTATGCCGCTGTTGAGGAGATGTTGAATGAAGCTGGATTCCAAGTTAGAACAGGTTCTTCATGTAACCCAGGAGCATGTTATGGATATTTAAATATTACTTCAGACGAAGTAAAGAAATTCAGTTTATTAAGAAATGGATGTGGGGATGAGCATGATATAATGGAAGGAAAGCCATTAGGAGGTGTTCGTATTTCACTTGGATATCTTTCAACATTTGAAGAGGCTTATGCCATCGTAGAGTTTTTCAGACACAATTTGGCTCACTAAAAATTAATTAATTTTATTTTAGATTTGAGTTGGGGATTGGGGGGTTT
>NWBR01000916.1:0-25694 GCA_002914575.1 Entamoeba moshkovskii
GAAAAGAAAATCGAAGGATACGATAAATATGTTTATGAAAATGAAGTGAGTTATGAAAGGTATTTGCAAAAGAAAGAAAATGAAGAATTCCCAAAAGTGAAGTTTACAGCAAATGAATGGATTAAATACAAATCATTTAAAGGTGCCAATATTCTTGGGAGTAATTTATTTTCACAACGCACATTTTCTGAAATTGAATTGAATGGAATAACTCGGATGGAACATAGCTGCTTTTATGGATGTCGTTACATCCAACGTGTGACATTGGGCAAACAAATAATAAGTATTCCACATTGCTGTTTTTCCAATTGCAATTCATTAAAAGAAATGGATTTAAGTTATGTTAGAATACTTGGGGATAATTGTTTTTACGGATGCAGCTCATTAACAGCATTAACATTGCCTGAAATGGCTTATGAAGTTGGGAAATTTTGTTTTAATGGGCTAAGCGAATTAAAAACAATCGCAACAAAAGGAATGAAAGTAATTGAAACAAACATGAATTATTCACTTTATATGTCATTCAAAAGAAATGGAATTGACGTGAATGGGGATATTTCATTCAATAAAACAGATTCATACAAATACGGAAACAAAATACCAGAGGAAGTATCAGTTATCGATTCAAATTGTTTCTATTACGACGCAACTGTTGGTGATCTCAATCTTCCGAGGTCAGTCACAAGAATAGAATATAATTGCTTTGATAATTGCTCAATCAAATCAATTGATTTATCACATGTGATTAAGAATTACTCAAGGTTCGATGAGTGTAACTTACTAACATCAATCACAATGTCTGAGAACAATATTAAACCACAGGAAGGTATGAATGACTATCCGTTTTACAATCATTTGACAGCATTACAGAACATTGAATTGACCGACACAACCCACATCCCCATTGTATCGAACCATCTAAGAAAAGTAATGAATGAAAAGGGATATCAGTATGACAAATGCATTTACACAAAACAAGATTTCTATGAAACAAGTGCAATCATTCCAGACGAGGTAAGCGCTATCGGCGAATATTCATTCAACAGTGTTTATGTTAAATCAATTGTAATACCATCAAATGTCAGTCATATTCAAAATGGAAACGTATCTTCGTTGCTGCACACCCAAAACATTGAAATTCAATCATCAAACATTGAATGTGGAGAATGTTGTTTTTGTAATCTTTCGAATATCAAAGAATTGGATTTGAGAGGAATTACTTCGTTTGGAAAGAATTGCATTTGTGACTGTTCAGCTCTTACTAAACTGATTATTCAAAACACACCAATTGAAAATGGTTTGGTTAATTGCGAATCATTGAAGGAAATTGAAATTATCGGAATAAAAAACAATGAATACAAACATCGAATTGATTACATGGCAGCACAACTTCTTCAAAACAATGGAATTCATTGCAAAACAAAGGTATTTTACAAACATAAATTGGGTGTTAATGACCAAATGTATTCGGTTCCAGATGGTGTTAATGAAATAGAAACTTATGCATTCCATTATTCTCAACTCATAAAAATATCAATTCCAACATCTGTTACTTTGATTAAACCATATTCATTTTATTATTGTTACAGACTCACTCAACTGTTAATTGAAGGTAATCCTAAAATAAACCAAAATGCAATTTCTGGTTGTTCACTACTTATTCAAAATCAGCCAAATCTGAAGAAATATTCTTAATTCTTTTCTTTTTTTTTATTCACCCAACACAACAAACAAACACAAATCAAAAAAAAACATTTTTGAAGCTGAAAAAAATTTTGATTCATACCTCAAAACATTTTCCCAAAAAAATATTTAAGTAAAAACTCAAACTTCAAATAACAAAGGCAATGTCAACTCCTGCCACGCAACATGTCGCTATAGTTGGATGTGTTCATGGGGAATACAAAGAATTATATAGGCAAATTGAACAACACGAACAAGAAACAGGAAAGAAAATATCATTTGTGATATGCACAGGCGATATGGAAACCATGAGAACACAAGAAGATCTTGTTTTTTTGAAAACGCCAAAAAAATATAAAAAAATGGGTGATTTTCATTTGTATTACGAAGGAAAAGAAAAAGCACCATATTTAACATTATTTGTTGGAGGAAATCACGAAGCGTCGAATGTGTTATTGAATTTGTTTTATGGAGGATTTGTTTGTCCTAACATGTATTATTTGGGTTGTTGTTCATGTGTTTCAATTAATTGTTTGAGAATTATCGGGGTATCAGGTATTCACTATTCAAAAGATTCTAAAAAAACATTTTCATATCCACCAAAACCGAAAGATTTTGTTTCGTTGTATCATACCCGAAGATTTGTATCTGATTTACTTTCAAATCTGAATAATAAAACCCAAATTGATGTTGTGGTTTCACATGATTGGCCACGAGGAATTGTTATGAAAGGGGATTACGAACAACTATATTCTTTACAACCTGGTTTTAAGAGTGATGGCGAACAGTTGGGTTCTCCAATTACCAAAGACATTTTAAACACTTTAAAACCAACCCATTGGATATCAGGACATATGCATTGTGGATATGAGGCAACAGATTCCCCAACTCAGTTTATTGCTTTGGGAAAAGTTGGCAATGAAGATGCGATAAGATATTTAGACATTCCAATGACGCAAGAAAGTGAATTGGAATATGATAAAGACTGGATTTGTAATTTGGTTATGTCATGGCCAGCCTTTCGTGACCCACTTCAATTCCCAAACAAAACATTTTCAATTTCGGAATTACTTTCGCAACGAACAGAAGAAATGGATAATAAAATAATTGCTTTATGGCAACAGTATGTTGGCTTTAAAATTAATTATAATCCATCGCCCATTGAAGAACAATTCACTTCCATTCGAATGAACATTGGAAAGATTTATGATGAGTTGTTCAATCAAAACTAAAACTTAAAGGATTAATTCTTAATTAATGCTCTTCTTCCATTTTATTTTTCATTTCCTCAGTCAATTGTCTTTGGCAATCCAAGTCTGTCGGCATTTTTAATATTTCTCTGAACAGCATTGTCGCATAGGCAGATGGTTCTAATTGGAATTTAAGCCACAATCCAGTTCTTTCGCCCTTTTCAAAGTCTTTTCTCAAATATCCTCTTTCGTCAGTCAAGTCCTCTCCGACATTTCCATATTTAATAACACTATATTCAACTTCTTTTGGTTGAATAACAATTTTTCTTTGATCCCCAGTGATTGTGATGTTGAAAATTTTGACAGGAAATTCGTCTAGTGTAAATCCGTCTCGGCCAAGAATTTCTTCTATCAAACCCTTCATTCCATTCTGCGGCATTAAGATATTTCGGGCTGGTAGAGGAATAACAATTTGGTGTAATTGAATTGAATTTTTATTTGATTCAGTTACAACTTCAATTCTTCCATCAACTGTTTCATATAAATCACCAACCAACACTTGATTTCCATATTCTTCAAATCTTCGAGAAACAACTTGATTCCAAATAAAACTTTGATAAGCGTGAATGTATAATGATTTTGTTTTGTACAAAATGGCATTGTCTATGGCAGTTTGGAATAATCCATCACAATCTCTCATTCCCGATTTTATTTGTTTATCCAATGCTTGCATCAATGATCTTTCAATTGTGGATTTTACTGGAATAATTTCATAAGCCAATTTATATTGTTTTTCACGGAAATATTTCTTTCCTTGCGCCATACTTACGCTGTCATTACCTTCTTTCATAATAAAATTCGCAGCTTCCTCAAATTGATTTTTCAATAAAGCTTTACCAATTAAATGTGTTGTTCCACTGTAACTACCAAATCTCTGTAATCCAAAATAATTAATATATCCAAATTGTTTAACGCTTTCGCAATTTTCAATTAATTCTTCGATACAATCAATTTCCCTGATAATCACTCTGAATTCATTCCCATTCAAATCTCCAAGTCTGAGCAGTTTATCGACTTGCTCGAAATTACTTAAAGTAATCCCATTACAGACGCTTTTTTTCAAACTTTCCTCAATTGATTCTTGTTTAATCCCAGGAATGGTGATAAATTGACAAGTTATTCCTCTTTTATCTTTCATTCCAGCAAAACAAATTGCATTTTTACCTAAATTGACTGCTTTACTTATTTTAAATATTGCGTCTGTTGTATCAATGTTAGATTTTCTCATAACACATTTAAGAATTGTGTTTTTATCTCTTGACCCCCTAACTTTTTTGGCTCCTCTCTTCAAAACTAAAACCCCATTATCACAACTAGAATCATAATAAGGAAGTTCTTTTGCGATTGAGTGAAATTCGGTTCTTTCTTCTTTTGTTAACACTTTCTTAATTTCAATTCGGCTTTGCTTTGCTTCAAATAATTTAGTTTTAACTTCGTCGGCCTCATCCCCAATGACATTCCTCATTCTCTCAGTCCATCCATCCTGATCGAATTCTTCTTCCATTTTTTGCACAACTTGTTTTGTAAATCCCCTGACATTTTCCCGATCCGTTATATCTGCAATACATCCATCTAAACCAATTTCTCTGACTTGGAAATCACTAACTAAATGTTTGGTGAGAGCACTAACAACTTTGCCTTTTCTTACAAAAGAAGTAATTCCCATATCAGTTTCTTTTGGTTTTTCAACGAGATTGACAATCTCTTCCTTTTCGTGTTTTTTGCTTTGGTCTCTTCTCCTTTCTTTCATTTCCTTTACTTTTTCTTGTTCTTTCGCAACTTCTTCTCTCTTCTCATCATTTTTAGAATAATCAATAACACGTAATGTTGAAGGATCAACCGATTGCGCTGGGGCACTTTGTACCATTGAGATTTTTTTTATTTTTTGAATTGGTTTGTCATTTCCCCTCTTCATTTGTAAATTGTCAATATTTTTTCGTTTTGAAACCCTTTTTCTTTTTTTCGAAAATATCAATCTTGATTTTTTAATATTTTGAAACTTCTTTTTTTGTTTCTTTCAATTCCATTTTGTCTTTCTGCTCTATTGGTCATCCCAATTTTTATTTATTTGAATGGAAAGATTGTATTTGAGGATGGTTTTTTAATGGGAAGATATAAGGAATTACGAAAATGATGAAGCGAAGAAACGAAGAAAAAAATTATCGGGTTGTGAAACTTGAGAATGAATTCAATGCTTCCTTTGAGGAGGTCACGAAAGACAGCGAAGAAACACGATTCGACCAAAGGGCTTTAAAAATGCTTGATGCATTTCATGAAATAAAAAAACATGTTATAAACAAGGTAATTGACCATTGTATTGATTTTGGAAGGGATTCGTTGTGCGAGAAATGGATAAGCATAGGATCCAAAGTCATTGGGAATGACAAAGACTTTATTTGCAAATCATTGGTGTATTTAGAGGAACGGGGAAAGTATGCCCTTATTGGAAAGTTATTTGATGACTGCGCCGAAAAATCTGATGATGAAAACATTTGCATTAAAGCAATTCAGTGGTATGAAAGGATAAATGAATTTGAAAAAGCAAGAAAACTGTTGGAGAATAAAACAAAAGGGAAAAACATCAATGTTGTTTGGAAGATTATTTTTGAAGGCCTTATGTTTGAGGCAAGAGTTGGGTCATTGGAGGTTGCCTTGAATGGGATGAATGTCTTAGTCAATAAAAAACTGACTGGAACTGCAATTGCCCCTATGTTGTATGAACATGCACTTATGTACCACAAATTATTGAATGAAACCCAATGTTATAACTTATGTGAAAAGGGATTGGCGTCTTTTCCAAAGTACATCCACCTGCTAATTCTATTGATCAAAACTCGGAGTAGAATTACCAATTTGAAAATTGATGGCATCATTAACGAAAGTACTTGTTCCAACTGTGCCTCATTATCCCCAAGAAGCCCCTTATTTAAGGTTGTTTGTGGAAATAATGAGAGTATCGAAGAGGGGTTTGACGAGCCAAGGGAATTGAAAACTGGGATTGAGAATGGGATGGTTTTAAGCATCCAAAAAGAAAAAGAGAATTTCAAAACTGATTTGCAAAACATTGTTAAAAAACATGTTGGTAATTTGAGTGGTGATGTCCAATGGAAGGCATATCTTGAAGTTGCGATGATTGCATGTGATTATGGATGGACCGATTTTGCTGTTGAACAATTCGATATATGCTTGAAATGCTCTCCATTCAACACAATTTGGAAAAGTTATGTTCTTATGGCACGACACTTTATGGGCAAAGATATAAACAAATCAATTACTTATTTGAAAGAAGCCCAACAACTGGTTGGAGAAAAACAAATTGGAATAGTACTGATGGAAAAGGCACACATTGAAGAAGTCATTGGCGACCAACAAAATGCCATTAAGAAAGCTTTCGAAATTATTGAAGTCATTGATGATTGGAAGTATTCGATTGAAGCAGTAATGATTTTGGTCAGATGTAATCGGGTCAAAGAAGGTTACGACATTTGTAAATCTGTTGTTGACCAATTTCCTTCAACAGGAAGAGTATGGGGTTTATTTGTAATGTTATCCCAAATAGAAGGAAGACAAAAACAAGAAGAAGCACTTGAAATTGCTTTGAGAAATGCGCCAAAATCTGGGGAGGTTTGGTGTGAAGCAGCCAGAATGGCAATGGAGAAAGGTAATTACTACTTGTCCTTGTTATTTTTAAGATACGCCCAGATATTTACACCACAATATGGAGACATTTATATTGAATTATTGAAATTGATAGTAGTAACAAAACAATGGTCAATGCTGAAGAATGTTATAATTTCATGTATTCATTCAGAACCAAACTATGGGTTGTTGTGGACTTTCTACAAAGAAGAAGAAACGTCGTCAATAAAAATATTGAAAAATGCTTTTAAAAACTTGAGAAAGTCCTACCAACAAAACATTTTTATAAATCCAATAGACATTTACAAAAGGAGCAAGAATTACCCGCAAAGAACAAGAGTTAGAATGATTCTTGGGTCTGAGCTTTTTAAAGCGTAAAGTGTTAATTTGTCCTTATTCCAAAATTTTTTGTTTAAACCACAAAACTGAACTTAAAAATCTTTTGAAGTATTACATAAATTATCATATTCCAAAACGAAGTAATTCCCTTCAAAAATCATCATCATCACCTCTCTTTTGTGAATTTAATAAGAAGTTGGTGTAAGTTTTACTGTCAAAATAATTGTCTGGTATGTGTTTTTGTTCAAAGTATTGGCTTTTTTCCTCACTTCTTGGAATGATGACTTCGCTTGCATAATTTAAGAACAAATCATTGCCTAAATGAGTTAGTTTACCAAATGGCGATGAATATTACGAAGGAAAACAAACTGATTGCGGCTGAGAATTTGGAAGAATTCATATCTCTATTGTTGTATATGTCAAAGATTAAAGAAGAATTAATAAGGTAATAGTCTGGATAATAATGATTTTTTTCGTAAAAATCGATTGCCCGTTTATCAAATTCGACACTTCTTTCCAATAATTTATTGTCTTTCAATAATTGGTATTTGATCTCCAATACAGGTCTTTGAACAATTGTGTTAATAATGTCATACACAATTTGTCTAAAAATGGTGCACTGATGCCTTTCGTCGTAAAAGATATCCAACAACGATTGAATAAATCCAAATTCATCAACTAACTTATATATTACAGAATAATTCGACAATAACAAAGAAAGCACAATAAAACCAAGTTTTATTCTTGTCTGACCAACTCTCCCATCATTATTTTCTGCAGAAGATGTTAACAATCTTTTAATGCTTTCAAAGTGATTTACAAGATTTTTATAAATAGCGGGAAGTCCACCTATTGGCATTGTACACAGTTCGCTACGAGAAGTATTGGATGCCAACATATCGCTAATAATAAGTAAGCCATTTTCCTGTACAATTTTTACTGAGGTTGAAAATACACAAGAAATGAATTGTTCCAAATTTTTATCAATGTTAAAGAAATCGACAAAAACATTTGCTGCTGCGCCAATTTGATGGCTGTGGCGCCAAATTACAATTTCATCAATGATTCTTGCCGCACTTTCAACCTTTTCGATAGAAATACTTTCCTCCAAAAAAGTATTTAAAAGCATAGAAATAAATCCATGTTCGCAAAACCATTGGATGCTTCTACTATTCATATGAAAAACGTCAAGTTTAAGTAATGCAATTATGTAATCACACACACTGTAACTTTCCATATAAGATATTAATCCTTCAAGAAAACCATCGACAGTTTGAGCAAGGCTAAACTCCTAATAAAGTCAGCGTATTTAAAATTTAACTTTCTTTCAAAAAAGATATAAATATCATGAAATAAGAAGATTAGGTTTTTGGTTAGAAAAAATGATTATCCTCAAATAACTATATTTAAACAAACTTTTGATTGGATTGGAATTAATAATGAAGAAAGGACTTTGCATAAGAGATCTAATGTAATTCCAGAAAGTCGTTTATTTTTTAATGTTAATTGTTTTAACATATATAACCCTGTTTGATCATCTAAAAACACGGCATCAACAACGCAACCAATTCCAGAAGAAAGAACTGCCCCAGATAATATTTGGTGTTTTACTTGTCCGATTCCACAAACAAAACTCACCATTTTATGAACATTTGGTTGTGTGCAAATACTGAATTTTTTAATCCAACTCCTGATTGAAAAGAGACAAGAAAACAAACTATTGTTGAAGATCGCTATTAACACGTAATTCAGTTAAAAGATCAGGTTGATCAAGTATTTCTTCTAAAGGAGCCTTTGAGCGAGCGAGCTGAGTTATTAACGAACCTCCCAAAGGTTTCCAATTTGGCATCAACATACTCATGATCTTAAATATTTTTAATCAGTAAACTTTTTTTAATTTTTATAACTTTCTTCTTAAAACCAGGAACCAAAATGGTTTACTTTTTATTATGAAATAGTTTGGAATTGAATAACAGAATTATAAAAATAACAAAATTTTAAAATCAATTTAATTACAACCACCGCTTGCCTTGGCAAAAAACAAAGCAAAACGCTATGCTAAATATATTTGTTTCTCTACTCAATGATGCGGAGTAAATGAATTTGGTGAATTCATCGAAACGATATTTTTTAACATTTTATTTGTTTCTTCTGATTGTTTTCTAATGTTTTGAACGGTTTCCAATAACTGTGACGCCAAGAGATCTCTCACATCACTTTCTTCAGAATAGTCGTCATCCTCCAAATCGAACACTTCTTCGTTGAACGCACATTCGTCCTCTTCCATTGGTGTTTCAACAATTTCAGGGGTTTGTTCGATTTGAAAGGCGTTAGGATTGAAAGAACCACATTCAATACAGGGTGAATTAGTTTGCAAGGGAGTGGGGAGTCTGTTTGGGGCGGAAAAGTAAATTGGTCCCATTCTATTTGGATTCATAGAAAGTGTGTTTGAAGTAAAATATTGTGGGATGAAGGGATATTGTGATGTATTCATCGTTAAGAACCTCGGAATGACTAAATAAGTGTTGAGACGAAACCTTCTTCTTAAAGGCAAGGCATACTCGTAGAACTTCCACATTAATTTATTCCTTGCGAATAGAACTTCTACATTATTTTGACTTTTTCTTTTCATTCCATTTTTTCTTAAATTACGTGCATTCCCCCATTTTGCCCACCCAAAATACCTAAAATATGTCAAAGGCCGTTATGACGAAAAGAAAGTTGAAATTTTACTAATTTGTACAAAAATCGTTCGATTTTAACTGTTGAATTATTTAAAAACAATTCTTTTCCTTCGTTGTTACTTTTAGTTTTTGGTTTCCTTTCGGTTAATCCGCTTTCCTCAAGGGAAAAATACAATGGAAATGTGTGGATTAAAATGGAATTTGACGAGAACAGTTCTTGATTTTTCTTTCTGGAATTTATTTTGTGAAGAGGCCTAGAACTTTTTCGAAGTTTTACGAATTCATTTTAGTTCAAACCTCAAGCTTTTGGTTTTTGTTATTTGAAGCATTTGAAACTGTTATTCAAAAATCATTTCGTGGTGTTCTTTTTATGGCACTTTTTGTCATCACTCCCTTTGTTGCTTTTCGTTTTATGTTTTTGGGAACAGAAAGGAGTTGTATTGGGTTGAAACTTTCATTGTTTGGTGCGAATGCAATTTAGTGACAAACTGAACCAATTAACAGAATGTTAGCAACGGAAAACCGATTCAACCCCATTTCATGGCCAGCCCACAAACCAACACAAAGTTTTGTTCACTGAGGAACTAAAATAAGACTACTTACCCAAAATATAACTTTTACGAACTCAAAAAAGAATAGCAAATTTCAAATTATTGTACCACTTCTATCCTTCCATCCGCTTAAAATTACCACCAAACAATGTAAAATGACCGTGAGAAACTGAAACAAGAATGAAACAAAGCTTCACATCACACAAGAAATATTCTTTAAGATTCGATCGAAGGAAACAGTCGCATACGAGAAGGCGTGGCCAAACGTGTAAAAATTCAAAATAAACTATTTAAATTGCTGTAAAATAAATACTCAAACATCAAAAGTAGTCATGTCTTGCCCATTCGGTGGAAATTGCAGTTGCCCAATCAAACCTTTCTTCTCTAAAGTTTTGGATCAAGCCAAAGACGCTATCGTCGCCCCATTTGTTGTTCCTAAAGATGTTAATGAAGCCCAAACTCTTGCCAAATCCAATGTCAAGAAATACAATGAATTGTATATGTTCATTAATGGGTTCTTAGTATTTTCTGGATGTTTAATTGTCCATCCATTCACTGGGGTTTTGGTTCTTGCCACATTTGCTGGACTTGCATTCACTTGGGAAAAGTACATTGGACAACATGTTGATAAATATTTCAATGACTTCTCAATTCCATATTGCGCAATTCCAACACTTTTATTCCCATTGTTCTTCATTTTCTCATTAATGGGTGAATCAATGGTTGCTTTCGTATTATTATCAATTCTTGCTGTTTTAGTTGTTGTGGGTCATGCCGTCACTCAACAAGGAGGAAAAACCGAAAAGAAACAAGAAGCCAAACAAACACCAGTCGCTGCCACAGAAAAAACTCAAAAAGAATCATCTTCATCTTCTTCAGAAGACAAGAAGGATTAATAAATTCAACAATTGATTTTTATGCATTTTTGAGGTTTTTCGTTAATCTTTTATTTATTATTTTAAAGATTCGAACATAAATAGGAATGGCAGTGCGGTGGGAAGATGCTATTTATAAATACGTTGTTGGTCCAGGAAAAGGGAATGGTGGTGCTGTTTGTGGTAGTGATGGTGGAATTTGGGGTAAATCAGAAACGTTGGATTTAACTTTTGACGAAGTGAGAGTTTGCCATAGAATTTTTTATCATCCAACCACAGCAAAACCTTTCACTTTAAGTGGCGTGTTATTCGAGGTCAAATCCATTAATGAAGACAACAACATCAATTGGTTTACAGCAGTTTCAATCAAATATAAATGTGGATGTACTTTTGTTAGAACTGAAACGGGATTTGTTGTTGGATATTATGATTCTCCAATAACTGAAGAACAAAATTTAAATGCCACATTACAATTGGCACAACATGTTGCGGAACGTGGGTATTAGAGAAACGAAGAAAAAGAAAGGGTAAATAATAGGGTTTATTCATTTTATTTAAAAATTTCATTTTTATCTTTTTAATTAAATGAATCCAAGAAATATCGGATATCGCCAAGCCCCTCCCGATTTAAATTATTTTAATCAAATTCATACTCCTTATTCTTCTAATAATTTAAATTCTCAACAACAAATTTTTCAACCTCCTTTACAACTTCCTTCAGTTGAACCAAAAGATTTAATTAGAAACACAGTTTATAATGTTGGTCAAAGAAATCCTTTTCCTCAGCCCATTCAACCAAATCAAAACCAACAAGTTTTTAATACCCCATATTCTTCTATTAATCATTCTAATCAACCTTCTTCTCCTCAACCCCGTTTTCCTTCTAAACCTTTAACTGCAGCAAATACTCAATATCCTCCAAATCACCGTGGAGATCATGATAGACAAAGAGAACAAATTTATAACCAACTTCCTGTTGAACAAAAAATATTATCGGAAAAAAAACAAAATCAAAGATGTGAAACTTGTCAACAATTCAGTAAAATGGCTCATGTCTTTCATTCAATTATTCCAAAACCAGAAGATTTTTGGAGAATTTTAATTGATAATGATGATTTAATAACAGAAAATGAAAAACCAGTTCAATTTATATTAAGAACAAATATCAGTGTTACTTCTTTTATTATTTCTGATGATAAAACTAAGAAAATTAAAGTTAAAAATAAAAGAGAAATTGCTATTTTAAAGAAAATATGTGATCCATATGCAATTAACATTATAGAAATTAAAAATGATATCGCTTTCATTGAAAAAACTATTTTCGTTAAAAAAATAATTCAAATTAATATTAAAACTATCAGAGAAATTTTGGAGGAATCTATGAAAATGACTGAAATTAAAAGTAGACAATCCGTTATTATTATTGATGATACTGATATTGTTCAAGAAAATAGTAAAGGTAAAATTAATCCAAAAGATATTGCTACAAGTATATTAGAATTATTTAGTGAATTATCTATTGATACTTTTAATGCTTTTTTAAATAATATCGATGAAATTGAAGATAAAATTTGTAGAAAATATGGTGTTGATTCTTTTAATCAATTTGGTGAAGGTGAATTTACTTCATTTTGTGGTAAAAATGTAATGTTCCCATTCAGTCAAACTGGAAATAAAAGAATTGTTCCAATAAAATGTTTAAGTAGAGAAGTACCAATTGAAGATCAACCATTAAGTATTATTGTAGAAGAAATTAATAAATCTCCATTTTTAACAAATTTATATGAAAATTCAATAATAAAAAATGTAGATTTAGAATTAGTATTATCATCATTTGATTTTGATCAAAATGTATTTATTGAAATCAATAGAAATAATATTATTAAATTACCAATTATTCCTCAAAATGAAATTGTTTCAATGACAGAGAAATTTATTTTTGATAATAACGTTATTAGTGCTTTATTTATTGGACAATTATTTGATGAGAATGGTCCAGATGAAGGTGCGTCTAAATTCTTTCCAATTTTAAAAAAAACATTTGAATCTAATGGTATTTCTATGAATACTAAAGTTAGTAGAGCTTTATTCGTTGCAAATATTTTAAATCAAATGCCTGTCGAATTCGTTGGATTATTTTCATTGATTAAAACTATTTTAAAGGTATTTGATTTAACTTTAAGTGAAATTATGACATTGTCACAATGTAATATTTGTTTCTTAAATGATCTAATTTATCAAGAAATTAAACGATGTTTCTCAAATGAATTATTAATTACAAGTAAAATTGATGTTCAAAGTACATCTCATAAAATGTGTTTATCAATTGAACATGATGGAAAACGATTTGATTTTCCACCACCCACTGAAATTATAATTGATTCTTATAAAAATGAAAATGGAGAAGAAATTAATATTATTGATTTTCAAAATCCTAAGTTATTTACTAATATTGAAACTGCTCTTCAAAAGAAAGATGTTGAATATTTACAAACATTATTAATATATATGATAGAAAATCAAAAAGAAATCATTCAAACATTTCATCAATTACAAGTTACTTCTGCTAATATTATTCAATCAAGGAATTATTCTTCTTTTTATAATGTTTTAAAAACAATTCGTTGGATTCCTTCTACTATTAATACTTTTGAAACTCCCCAAAGTATTATTAATTCTCAAAGAATTAATTTATTAAAAGTTCCTTGCACTCCTTTTGCTATTCCAAACCCTTTAAGTGATTATATTGCTACTTCCCCCTTCCCCAAACCATCTTCTATATTAAAACAATTACATCAACACGTTAAAAGTTATGATCAAAATTATATGGATTTTCTCTCTGTCATTACTCATTTACAAATTGATCAATTTAATGAATTTATTCAACAACCAATCATATTTACAAGAATCACTAACAATGTTATTCAAACTTACATTAAAAAAGATGAATGTTGGTTTGAACCAAAAAATGTATTTATTAGGGATGCTTCTGGTTTTTATCCAATAGTTTCTTCGAGTAAAAGTAACAGAGAAATATTTGAATTAGTTGGAGTTAAACATAATCCATCTGTAATTGACTATGTTAATGCTTTAATTGAAGTCACTAAATTACAAGATCAAATATCATTTAATAAAAGAATATCTGTATGTAAGAATTTAATGATTCATTTAATAACACAAAGTGCCAATATTAATGTTTCATTACCAATGATTGAACCATTAAAGAAATTAGAAATATTTGTAAATCAGAATAATAGATTTGTATCATTAACAAACAATTTGTATTATGATGATATAATTAGTATTAAAGAATTCTTTCCAAGTAATGTTAAAGACCATTTAATAGATTTAGAACTCTCAAATGAATTAAAAGGAAATAAAATCTTTTATTTATTAAATATTAAAAGTGCTCAAAGTGCTATAAAAGTTACTATTAATAAACAAGTTCAACCTTCTGGTAGTTTGACTAATGTCCTTAGGAAATCTTTACTTAATGTTATTCCTTTGGTCAAAACAAGTACTCCTATTTCAAATTATCAATTATTTTTATCTTCAATTCAAGTATTTTCTCATGGTAGTTTAAGTCCAACACTTACTTTTATTCCAACTGGTTCTATTATTAATCCAAGAGTGAGTGCGGTTAGAGATGGAGTAATGTTACATGTATTAGAAAGAACATCAATTTGTTCATATGAAGCGTTATGTATTTTATCTCAATTATTTTTCCATCAAATCGATGAATCATTTATTAGTTTAATGTTAAAAGAGTTAAGTGGAGCAACACCAATTCAAATTGAAACAACGACCATAATGGAAACAGAAACAATTAAAACTAATACAATCGATTGGAATGTAATTAAAGATGGAATTAAACAAAATAGAAATGTTATTGGAGATGAAGAAATTGAAATAAAAGTACAACCATATCAATTTATTCCAAATATTGAAAAAAGAATTCAAACTGGAGTTGCTGGAGAACAATTTATATATCAATATTTGAAAAAGAAATACGGAGATAAAGTTGATTGGATAAATGAAAAAACTGCAACAGTCGAAACAATTGAAAAAGGATTACCATATGATCTTATTATTTTAAATGAATTCAAAACGGTTGAAACTTATATTGAAGTTAAAACAACACAATATAATGATAAAAACTTCTTTGAATTATCATATAGAGAATGGTCATTTGCCCAAGAACAAAGATCACATTTTCATATTTACAGATTATCAGGATTTGGAACTGATACTTTAAAAATTAAAGTAATAGTTGATCCATACGGTAAATGGTTAAAAGGAGAAGTTCAAATTAAATTTTATTTCTAAAAGAGGCAATGTTTTAAATTATTTTCTTTTAATTTTTTTTTAAAAAAGGAAAACTAAAAAAAAACAATTGAAATTGAATGAAAGGAATGAAAATTATTAATCGGAATATTAACGAATTTACTCAATATTTAAAAATTGAAGATATTGTTAATTTGATGTGTGTTAATAAAAGATATCAAGAAAATATCATCCAAAATAAAAAAGGAAATGGATTTAAACCATTTAATATCGTTAGTGATTCAATTGATTTAAATTTTGAATTAAAAGATTATGTAAAAAGAAGAAATGTATTTAAACAAATGGACAATTATTCATTTAATTTATTTACAATTAATAAATTAATTAAAACTAATCAGAAAATTCCTTCTGAAATTGATATTTATAATATATGTTTATTAACAAATGATTTCATTTCAATTATTAAAAGTGTTGCTTCAAAAATTAAAAAATGTAAAGTCATTATTAAATCGGCTGAATCTTTCAGACTTCTAAATAATTTCGAAAATCTTGAATCAATTCATTTATATCTTAGAGCTTCTATTACTACAGTTGATATCATTTCGGTTTTTAATAAACTTAAAAATTTAAAAAAAATATTTGTTCACACCGCCTCTAAATTATGTCTTACTATTATTTCTTCAATGCAATTTATTATTACTCCTTTAATTGAAATTAAATATATTATTGATTGGTTTGATCATGACTTACTGGAAGATGATTTAAACAAACAAAAAGTGATATTTATGACAAATAATATCGGAACAAATGCACTACGTTTAGTAACTGAAAAGAAAGCAATTTTACTTCCTTATATCCCCCAATTTTATTCTTTCCCAAAACGATTTATTATATCAAATGATCTAATCCGAATTCTACATCAATACCTACCTTCAAAACTGGAGTTCTTTGAGGATAGTAAACAATTACCCAAAAGGGTAATTACAATCGATTTATCTCCGTTTGATATCAATGAAATATTTTTTAATGAACTAAACATGCCTCCAAACATTAAATTTACTCTCCCGTCATCGACATTAGTCCAAATGACACCGGCAGCCAAGGTGAATGTCACAGACAATTAATTGAAAAATTAAAAAAAAATGTTAATAAAAACAAAATTTTAGTACTGTTTCACAATTTTTAATAAAGATGAAATCTTAAAAATAAAAAACAACTCAAAAACGTTTTCGATCTCAATATTCAAATAAAGAAAAATGGCTCCCAATTTACTTCTTGAATCATATAATCGTATCGTTTATGCAAGAGTTCTTGAAAAATTGAATGGTAATGCCGCTGAAAAAAAAAACTTTGAAGGAAAGACTTGCTGATTTTAATCAATCAATGTGGTTCATTACAAGAACAAAGGAAGGTGAAATGAAGGTATTTGCATCAATTCCTTGTTGGGCGGGATTAAAACAAAATAGAGCAATGGAATATTTAACTAAGGTTTATGGAAGTAATATTGCCGAAGATCCAGAACAACAATACAATGTGTTTTAACCATTCCAGAAAAGGACAATAACCCAGAAGAATATGCCATGAAAGCCGCTAAACTATTAACAAATATGTTAATTGCACCAGCAATGGTTCTTGCTGAAGAAGTAAAAGAAAATAAAGCTTCTGAGAATTTAGTTCAAATTGATTATAGACCCGGGGAATCTTATTGGCTTAAACCAAATGGTGATCGTTTAACAGTGATTTTCTCAATTAAATTTGATGATAGAGATGATGCCGTGTTTGGTCGTGTGTTTATTAATGAATTTTCCAAGAGTGCACCAGGTTGTCCATCATGTGATGTTGTAACTAGAAAGAACGCTCCACCTCCTTCTGAACTTAAAACCGCAACTGGACTTGCTGATGATAATTGTTATGTTTCTTTCTTATTAGAAAAGAGACATTTAAATAATCCACAAAAGACTCTCGAAGTATTAATGAGTTGCAGAAATTATATTAATTATCACATTAAATGTAGTAAAGCTTTCTTACACATTAGAATGAGAAATAAAGTCTCTCATTTACAACTCGTCTTGAATAGAGCTAAACCTGAAAGGGAAGTTGAAAAGAAAACTGCGAGTGGAAGAACTTTCAAGAAATAGAATTAGTTTTGAAGCTACTTTTCTCATCACCATTTCTTTTTTTCTTTTTCTTCAAAAATTTTATTTTCTTTTATTGTCATTTCTATAACTTCCTGTTTAATTCTTTATTCTAATCTTATACCAACACGCTTCTTGTTGAATGATCAAACACTTTCTTAACAAAAAATCCAAAGGAGAAAACAAATTGAATTCAACAAACAATTTTTTAATTGTTTTTTGTGAAGTTTGAATATTGAAAAAACAAGAACTAAAAACTACAAAACGATAAAGAGGTGAAACGATTGGAATGTGTTTATTTAATGAATGTGGCATTGTATTTGAAAATAACAGATATTGCTACATTTATAAATGTTAATCACAAAAGAAAAGAAACATGTGATGGATTAAGAATTAACCCAATAAATGATGATGAAATTGAATTGAGAAAACCATCAATTCTTATTTTCCAAAACTTGAAACATTGTATTTAACAAAACAAGCATTTGAAAGGATTTGTTCAGACTTTAATAATTATGAATTGCTCAATGTTGAATTATTCAAAACAAATGGCTATGTACAATTTAGTTGTATGAAAAAAAAACGAATAATAAGAGAAGGAATTAATAAAGTATTCATTGAGCAATACTCTCAAAAAAACTCTCAAGATCATTTTTCATCTTAGTTGTTTCATTCCCATTTAACTATTGTTTCATTTCATCTCTATTTTCAACAGCAACTTCTCTATTTTTATGGAACTTGGCAAATGAGTTGATTACATTTATTATTTCAGTTGCTTTGTTGGTGCTTTCCAATTTGAATTAATTCATACTTTAATTTTTTGGTAATGACTTAATTTTTCCTTTAAATCATCAACAACCAAACCGTTTTTGATAATTCAAACACAATTGTTTTCTTCAAAATCATTTTTTTGAAGGAACAATAACATTCTCTTGTTTTATTGCTGTGACCCTCTTTCTGCTTCTTTTTTTCCTATTTCAACATTACCATAAATATGAAAGCATTTCAATTCTTTTGGTAAAAAAACTTTTGGTTTCTTGATTGAATAGTTTGTAAGTTCAATTTCCTTTATTTGTGAGCATTGTGTCAAATCCACATCTTCAAATAACTGAATTTCTAATCTAGTAACATTTGTTTGGATTTTTATGTTATTAATAATCGTGGAATCACAACAAAGAACTTCCAACTTATTTAATTCACAAAACATTTTTTGAATATTTTCCATATCACCAATTATATCGTTTGTGGTAAATGTTAATTGTTTTATGTTCTGTGCCTTCCCAATCCACTGGAATTGTCTGAAATTATTTCCACAACTAATTTTTAATTCGATTAAAGAAGATGGAATGGCTATTACATTTTGACTTTTCGATACAACTACCATTTTTAAACAATTCACAAAGCAAGAAATTATTGTTTCATCAATATCTCTATTAAAATTGGTTATGTCTAATTGCTCGATATTTCTAAAACAATAAAAATCTTTTTGTATCAATTCTTCAAAATTAAATTCTTCGTGCAAAGAAAGAAATTTAACTGATGGAGGGATACAATCAACCCTCGATACAAGTTGAATTTTATTTATTTTTTGTAACCCGTTGATTTGAATTGAAATCCTGTCATGAGTTGCTTTGACACATTCCAAAAATGAACAATCCCTTAAATCACAATCATTTTCAACAACGCAACTAGAAAACAGAGATAATTTGTTAATCTCATTGACGCACACATCCGAGTCAAACGTTATACTTTTTGAAAAATAAATTGATTCTCCAAGATCTACTCCTGGAATGAATTTTTCTATTCTGACAATTGAGAACCGTTTTAAATCGTCATAATCACATTTAGTCATAACCCTTATGGAATTGAAACAAATAATGATCTTCTTTTGGATGTTTTTATATTTCTCCAAACACAACAAATCTTTATTGAAAGCAGTTTTTATGATAATAAGTTTTAAATTACAATCAACATCACCCAAACTATTCCCCAAAGAACCATCAGAATAACTTAATTTTAACTTTTTTAAGTTTGGGAAATAATTTACTTTTAACTGTCGAATCGAAAATGTATTTATTTCCAAATCAACAATTTTTTCATACAACCCTTGATGTTTGAAACTCATAAAAGATGTTGAAATAAAAACACTTTCTAATTGTATTTGGTTCACACGTTCAATTATTTGTTTTTTATCTTCTACATGAAAAAAACAACATCTAATTGTTTCAATGTTTGGCAGTATGTCAAATAAATTGTTTGGAATGGTTTTCAATGAATCATTATCCTTAAGTTTATTTGATTGAAAATACCTAATAATTTCGGTTGCTTCTCGACATTTTTTGTTTATCAATTGAAACTTAACTATACTTTCAATTGACGGTAAATATAAGATAACATTTGCCAAATAAATACGTTCGAGTGTGGTCATTTTGACTCTTCAAAAAAAATGTTTAATTTTTTTTTTTAAATGAAAAATAAATTTGTTTGAACTTGAAATTAAACGTATTTTTGAAAACTTTTTTAATTCCAATTAATCCACGTATGACAAACAAATAAATAGATAATTATTCAATAATGATCGCTTCCGTATATTTCAAAGAATTGAATAACATTTCGACTTGGAAAAAACCAGTATTCCCGAAACTGTAATTTCGATTAACGAAGGATGTTTCAGTGAATGTTCAAGCCTGAAAGAAATCACACTTCCCCAATCAATAACCCAAATATCAAGGAATTGTTTCAGTGGGTGTCAGTCATTACATTCAATCAAAATCAGTTTTTCTATCAAATCCATTGACGCTCATTATTTCAAAGGTTGTTGTGCAACTCAACTCTTCATTTCTTCCCCTCCATTCTGATTTATTTCTTCCCTTTTTGTTCTTCTTTGAAACCATACAATTTAATTAACAACATTCGAATATTTAAATTGTTAATATTTAATAATAATAACAACTGATTTATGGTTATTTGTCAAGGTTGGGTTGATTATTGAAAAGGTGATAACAACCATAGAAAGCTCTTTGTCGAATTTGAGGATTTGATAGGAATACGACACTTGTTAAATTACTGCAATAGTAAAATGAGTAAGGATTTATCATTGTGACAGATGATGGAATTGTGATTTGTTTTAATTGGCAATATTGGAATGAGTTTGTAGCAATTTCATTAACACCATCTGGAATACAATAACTTTCTTCGTTGTTAGTTGATTGATATTTGTTAAATACTTTTGTTTTACAATGAATTCCTTTGTTTTCAAGAATAATTCCAACTTTATAGTCAGTTGGATGTTCATATTCATTGTTTTCAATTCCAACAATTTCGATTTCCTTCAGTGAACCACAACCAACAAACCCATTTTGTAAAGGAATGTTTTGAATAATGACTTTTGTGAGTGAGTGACATTCGCAAACACAATTATCTCCAAATGAAGTAATTCCTCTTAAATCCAATTCTTTGATTTTTGGAAGATAATTAAAACACATTCCTTCACATTGAATGCTTTTTGATTGAATTTCAATGCGTTCGATATTGATCATCATATAATAGTTGCCAGTAAGTAATTGGGTGATACTTGATGGTATTGTAACTGTTTTAATGGCATTGTTGTAAAACACATAATTACCAATACTATTTACGCCTTCTGGAATAATTGAATTAGTTTCAATGCGATCTTCTTTTGTGTAAATACATTTGTCATATTTATATCCTTTTTCTCCCATTAGTTTTCTTAAATGATTTGAAACAATTGGAATATGATTTGTATCACTTAATTCAATGTTCTTTAATGTTGTTAAATAATTATAAAATGTGTTTATTCCCAAGTTTTCTACTGATTCAATTATATTTTTACTTAAAGTCATTGATGTTAATTCATTACAGTATTCGAAATTACAAGAATTCTCAATAACATTTGATAAATCAATTGATTTGATTGGGGAATAACTGAAACAATTATGTTCTAATTTAGTCACTGATTTTGGAAGTGTTACATCTCCTAATGTTGTTGTTACATTATAAAAAGAATAAATTTCAATCAAATTGATACCATCTGGTATTTCATTTCCATATTTCTGTCTATCATAACTATTGTATGAAATTTCCCCTTTTACGTCAATTCCATTTTGTTTGAATGATTCATAAAGTGAATAATTCATATTTAGTTTTATTAATTTAACTGCTTTTGATACTATCTTTTCTAAGTTATTTAATCCATGAAAGCAATAACTCTCTATTTTATACAACATTTCAGGCAATGTTAAAGCCGTTAATGAAACACAATTATCAAAACAATGATTCCCTAGCGTTTTAATGTGACTCAAATCTAATTCAACTAATGAAGAGCATCCAACAAAGCAATCATCAGGAATAGCAGGTATTCTTTTATCGAGCTTGATATGTTTAACGATAGTATTTCCTTTAAAACATCGACAATCAATTCTTGTAACACCGTTCAGTTCAATTTCAGATAAATTACACTGTCTCATCGCGTCCTGACAAAGAATATTGGCACCTTTGAATGATTTGTATTTCGCCCAATCCCTTTGTGAAAAAATTACTTTCTTAAATTCCTCATTTTCTTTTTTCTTCAAATATCCTTCATAACTAACTTTATACCAATAAACATATTTATCATATCCTTTTATAACACTTTCTTTTTTATCGTGAACATAATATGTTTCAATACTTGGAAATAATTTTGTTTTCATCATTAATTTAACAGGATTATAATGAAACATTGCTGGTATTTCTTCAAACTTCTTACATATTTGAATTAATTTAATGAAGTCACCAATATTTTTAAAATATTTAGATAAAATCATCATTGAGTATCGATCTAATTGTTTCTTTTGGTTGTTGTTCATTCTCAAACAAACTTATTTTTAAGTTTGAAATTTTTTGTTTTAAAAAGTGTTTATGAACACTAAAAAACTTTCAAATCATTCAGGATTTTTGTTTTTCATAAATTATAAAAATGTTATTTTAAAATGAAAAATCAACAACTCAAAAATCATATTTTTTTATCATTAAGGGGCGAAATGAAACAATTCATTCATTTTAGTTTATTGATAATTTTCATATCTTCTTCTAATGCAAATATATTAAGTAATCCAATTGTTAAAAAAGGGTTGAAGAAAATTGGAGTTGAAGTGTTGGACCCTTCATCATTGTCTGGAATGGGCGGGTTGATGGGCAAGAAAGGTGGATTGGCAAATTTCGCAATGGAACAGCCAATGGCCCAACCGGGCGGAGAAGCTTCAGTTTTACCAAAAGAACTTATTTTAAAAGCAATTGAAGAAACACAAAGATTATTGACACTGGCCATTGATATTTGTTTTTATGGGCCTTATGGCATTCCAATACCAACACCAGTCATTAGCCCAATGGTTACTCTCTTTAATCAACCAACCACACCAGTTATGCCTGCGTATAGGGCCATAGAAACATTTAGAAAACAAAAAGATGCAGAACTCTACGCAACCATTTCTGGAATGGCCACCAAAGGTTTTATTGTCGCAAGAAATTTAAATTTGAGACATAGAGTTGATTTGGGAACTTGGAAGGATACTAACCCTGGAGGATAGTAGTTGTAATTCATTTTTTTGTGTGCAATTTGTTGTTGTTAAAAAGGAATAACTATTCAATTAATTAGTTGAATGCAACATACTCTTCATTTTTGTGACGGAACTTCTTGAGAATAATTAAGGTTGTTAAAACTAAAATGAGAATAACAAATACGGCGACCATTCCACCAATACACCCAATTGAAACCCAAAACTCAGTTCCATACTTTTCGTCAGTTGTTGTTTCTTCAGCCAAAGCGAGTGTTATGAACAATAAAATAAGTGGATTCATAACGAAAATGAATTAATTAGAACTATTTGAGTTCCGTTTTTGGCGAGATTTGTGGGTGTCGAAAAATAATCGATTCGTTCTAATTTTCAAACCATTTTTATTTTTCTTGCCGTCCTTTTTAACATTTTGAGAAATCTAACAAGTTTTTATTTTCGAGTTCAACTTAAAAGTAGAACAAACAACCCTTCTTGTTTTTGCTTCACACTCAATTACTCACAAATTTTTTCCTTTTCACTACGCCCTGTTTAATAATACAAAAACTTGGTTCAATTATATTAAAACACTCCCTTGTTCTAAAACACAATTCAAAATGGAATTGACAAATCTTTTTTTGCTATACAGTACAATTTGTCTTTCTCTATTTTCTGTTTAAACACCTCATGATACTTTTTTCCAACAACCTCAATTGCTTTGCGATCACAAACCCTCTTTTTGTCAAAAAAAATTTCGTTGACGGTTTGCATTCTTTTTGAATTGTTTTTACCGGAAGAAAAGGAGGAGTTAAAGGTATATCCACACTCCCCAAGAAGGTCTATTAAAAAATGATGCCCTTCAATATTTTTATTTGTAATAAACCTTCTGTACGCCGCATCTTTTTTTAACCCCCTCGCCACGTCGTGGTGCATTAATTGCCGACATTTTGTTTCAATCAGATTTACTACATCAATAGTTTCTGTTCCATCACCAATTTGCACGATTTTGACTGTCTGATCGGTGGTATGGGATTTCTTGTTTGCTTTCGTTATCACAATTTCGTAGTATTGATTCAACAACACAATGAATACAGCTTGTTGATAGGCCAGATAATTGCGCATATCATGATACCTTTCCGCCAACCTCATTGCATCAGGTTTCTTACTCATTGTGATTGCTCAACAACTAGTTTTTTTAATCGCCATTTTTTTCGAAACCCCAATTATAGTATTCGCAAGTTAGCACGTAAAGTCCCTCTTCTACGTTTATTCTTCTTAAATCCTCTCACCAACTTTTCTCCGAATCAACAACAAAAATCGCTTGGCCAACCTTTTTAAATATTCCAAAAGTCAAAAACCTCTGTCAACCCTCTCTGCGAAATCTAAAAATGTGATGAAAAAATGTTTGATTGTTTTGTGAAAGGGCACAACACTTGGAGAGAGCAAAATAAAGATAGTGAATTGAAAATAAATATAGTTTATTGACGATAGTAGTGGTTTTCCATAAATACCAACCCCGAAATTTCCATTCGAAAATCTTCAAAAGTTTACAAAAACTCTTGCTCCAAAAAAACAAAAAAGGGAATGGGAGTAAAAACAAAACTGAATGGTAAGGAGACCACTTTATTTGTAAAAAAAGGAATCATTCGTTACAAATCAATTATTTAAAGCAAATTCACATCATTTGCAATGCTGTAATTCTTGTTGGTATGAAAAACTGTTTGTTAGTGCTTCCACTCGAAAGCCCATTGAATGTCGTTAAGAAATTACTACAAAATGATTGTTTTGGAACGTTGTGTTTGCAAATACACATAACATTTCCAAAAGCAAACAAATATTCATCAGATTCATCCCAAAAGTAGAAAGCATTTTGTGGTTGTTTGTTTTCAAAAGCAATTGCGCCGTCTGGTCTTCCATAAGATTTCAATGAAAAAAAGAATGAATTTGGATCTTCTATCCATTTCTTTGATTTGTTAATTGGAGCATTAATGAACCCTCCAAATCTATCACCATTAAAGTCTTCAATAATAAATACCAAATTACTTTTATTTATTATTCTTTGGCCAAATATTGACGTAAATTGTTTCCAATTGTTAATATTTGAATCAAATAATACGCTTACCACTCTCATTCCAGTCCATTCTTGGATTTGTATTATTTCTTTCAACTTTTGATCGGCTTCTTGTCTTTTTCTTTCTTCTAGTCGTTCAATAAAATCATTAAAGTTTTGGAAGGTACTATCGATATCTCTTTGGATGTTGGGTAATAGCCCTATAACTTCTTGAGTTGGGGTTTTAATATTGATTGTTATTTCCATCTTAATTCTTTTTACTGATTGTTTTCAGTTTCATTTACTCGTTTTTATAACAACCATCTAAACTTCATTTCCTTCGACAAAGCATCATCCCATTTCTAAGTTCCAAAAAATCATTTTTTTATTTTTCGATTTCACAAAAACAAAACATTGTTTTAAAAACAATTGAATAACTGAAATTCTTTTTGGAGTAAAATTGTATTTCCCACAAAGTGCATTTTCAACACCATCGTAGTTTAAGCTGTCTTGACAGCAGTAACTATTTGATTTTTTTTCGAAAAAAATCAATATCCCTTGGAAGCTGAAAGCAAACAACCAATTATGTGTTTGTTTCCAAAAAAACGCATACTGTTGTTGTGTAATATCAAATTTGAACATTTTATTTAATCTT